>JAZGTI010000844.1:0-53157 GCA_036877585.1 Botia kubotai | reverse complement strand
TTGCGAGCTCCGAATACACTCCGCAGATTTTCGTGTGTTTTTCTTGTTTTTTTGTTGTTTTACGTGTTGGATGTTGTCAGTATAACTGTCTACGAAATTTTTTTAAACATGTTTGAGTATGTTTGTATGTATGTATGTTTATATTGCACACTGTCTCCGTACAACCTGTCTTACCTGTCTAAATGTTAACTGTTTCTGCACTGTCTGGAGCTCGCTCCTAAGAATTTCACTCACCTAGGCACAAGTGCTGTGGTGATGTGACAATAAAAGTGATTTGATTTGATTTGATTTGTTTCTGGCTCTAATTGAAACTCCCTGTCTCTTAAGAGATCCACCCAGCATACATTCTTTCACTTTTTCTGCTAGACACAAAAGCAAACACAGCAGATATTCTTTCATGTTACTGGCCTAGTGTCATAACGTGCTTGTCGACATTCTAATATGACAACTGTCCAGAGGTGAGTATGTCAAACACAGAGCACTGTGTGCACAGATGGGTACACAGTGTTGTGTCTTAACAGCCAAGACAAGGCTGACTGAACTCAGTCTCTTCAGTGAATTCACTTCGCTTTTTAGTAGCACCTTTATTTATTTTGACTTAAGTTAAGTTGACTTGAATTATTAGGTGTTTGTTTGTTTATTGTTGCCATTATACGCCATTGTTTGCTTCTTCCCTTTCCAAACATAAAGCATTCAGGCTCCTCCTTCGAGACCAACAGGTCTGACTGCTTTATCTGAGTGAAACTTCCAAAACAATGATATAATTAGTTCCAGATAGTTTCTGTGGAGGAGACATGAGGAAAACATACCAAGGAGGACAAAAAAGTCAAAAACTTTAATTAAAAGTATTTTTAGATAAACAAAACCATATTTCCTTGACATAACCAAAACATTTTTTTACAAAATTTTATATTTGACATTCTCAGGATTTCTAGTGTCGACCAAATAATAAAAATAAAAGAATACTCATCAATTTAACATAAATACTTGCCAATAAATATCATACTGAAGCCATATCAGCAATGAAAACTGTTAGTATTTACAATTTTAGCACCCAAATAAACTTCCTCTTACAGGAAGTCATGTGAAACTTCTGTAAACTATATATAGTATAGCTGTATTTCCCTGTTGGGAATTGGTCTGGTGAACCTGAGTCAGTATTACATAATACAGTTTAGTCTAAAGCAGTTGTGCTCAAATGATTCACTTCAGCCGTGAGTTGTTCCAGTACAAATTACTGCAAGTGTCCAAGGTGTAGCTCTTTTAGACTGTACAGCAAAAGGCAGGCTCATTACAAGTATACAGTCAAAGGCTTTGGGCAACACTAATGCTCCTCTTCTTCTGTATCACATGCAGGAAGAGCGCAAGCTCCCGGACAACTGTGGCTGCTTAGTCCACCTTTCCTTTTGCCTTCTTCCTGTGTGACGTCCTGTAATCACATGACCTAGACTTGCTCATGGGATAAATCCTGAGAACAGTTAAATAGTGTTAATTAATAAGCCAATATGTTTATATCTAAAATGGTATTCAAATTGCTAATAAACTCAAGATTGTTCACTTCATGTCAGAATACTGTGATGAATTACGGCTAGATTGGGGTGGAGGTATGGCCCAGCCCCTCTTAAGATGAGGTGCATTGTATTATTTTTGCATAGATAAAGATAGTTCAACAAGCTGCAATCTAACTTTTGCCTTTCTATTGCCATGTCTGTGTAAAACATAAAATTTACCTGCAGAGTTATTTTCTTAACATGGATGACAAGTTTAAATTCTAAATAACTGCTGTACGAACAAACTACATACGCTCCTCTATTCCAGCACCCAAACACGCAATATAATAGCCAGGTCTTTATCTTTCTGTTAACAGACGTAACATAGCCAGATGAATGAAGTTAAACTGACATTTCCAGGAAAATCAAACCTGACAACTCAAATTACAAATTATTACTATAAACTTACTGTTGTGAATCAGGGTAAGATAAGGCCTTTTTTTGACCACTGATCTGTTATGTACTTGCTCAATAACTAATTTGTGTTCATTTTTAAGCACAAAAGTTTAGTTGAATGGTGAGTGCGAATGTTTTTGATGTAAAAAACACCTCCAAACAGAAATCATAAGTCATTGTGTCATCTGCACATTGTCAGAATAGAAACCCACCTGCGCTGATAGAGGTAGATGAGGAAGACCACATCGTCTCTGAAACAGGCCAGCTGATGGGGTCCAGGAGTCATTATTCCACTGAACACATCACTAATGAACGTGTTCAAGCCCTGAGAATTACAAACAACCATTGTAACTCTTCTCTGATAAAGTTATTATACAGCACTGTGCAATATGGATGTGTGCAGTGTTCATTTTTTGTCTATTTTATGACCTGTTTATACAGATCTCAGTAAGAACTTTCCTACTAAACACAAACAACTTAATTACATAAAAATGTCTGTTTTATACAATATACACACAAAACAGCTACAGAAAATGTTTTAAAATAAACATTTTATGACATATTGGCATATTTACATGTCATTTTATTTACTGTATAAAGATTTATATAGAGAAAAAATAATATTAACCAAGAGGTCAGTATAGGTTTCGAAATCTGAAATTTATAGTACATTTTCATAGTAATTTGAATTCTTATATTTCAAACGAAAGAAAATCGATTTCTTATTATAAAACTTATAGTTTTGGTCCTTGATTATGATTCATTGAGCTGCGTTTAAAGCTGTTGTAAATTATATATGTACTCCTGTATCACTGCACCTCTTTAAAATACCTTATACATCAAGGTGGACATCTGCAGGTGAGCCACTGATTTTAACTGTAGAGAAAAGCAGAAAACACATGGAGGATGTGTTCACAATCAGATGAACTAATACAGGAGGACAATCACAGTTAAACAGTATCTTAAAAGCTGCTCGAAAACAAACCTTGTAATTAATGAACAGCTGAGGAACCATTGATAGAAATCCAAATGCATAAACACCTTGAGGTTCAAAGAGAAAATAATTAACTATGCTGACTTACGTCCTTTATTGTTAGTATTGTTATTAACATTTTAAGTTCTTACCACTAATAAGGCCATTGGTTATCCAAGAGTACCAACTATTTAGAGTATACAACATAAATACACATAAATGTATATAATTGTATATATCAAAAATAACAGGCAAACAGAGTGACCTTAATGAACAATGTTACCTTTTATTTTGGAGATATAAGTATGAGTATATAGCTCCACTGATACACAACGGATACATCAGATATGACAGGAATTTCATAGCCTGTAAAAATGAAAATAATGTCCTGATAAACTTTCTCAAACATTGTATACTTAATGAAGCAAGAGTGTAGAGTTACATTCAAGCTATTTTAAAGCATTTAAATGTCATGATGATCAAAGATGAGTTTTAAAGGATAAAATTATTGACTACAGGGAGACTTTAATGTTCATACCTTAGAATCAAACTCTTCTGTTGCTCGCTCAAACTCATCCAGTCTTTCCTCCTTTAAGCAAAAACTCAGAATGAGTAAAACATGCAGCATGTTTAAATATACTTTGATTCATGAGTATAACACAAACTTACGTGAAATTTGGTTGAAAGTGCTATGGCCTTATTCACTTTCCATAGCTACAAATTTAAGATATGTAAAATAGTTATTACAAGATACAAAACACAATAATATAACAGTAATTAAATAATAATTACTAACAATAAATAAACATTCAGTTTTAATAGATTTAGTTTTTTTTAAAAAGAACTGTCGGCCTGCTAAACTGAGTACATTTCATCTATTTTTGTACCTCAATCAGAGCTGCAATCCCAGTGGGCAGCAGAATTAGCCAGCTAGACTGTTCTTCTAGTAGATGAAGGAATATTACGATGGTGCTAAAACATCTCCACAGCACTGCAGAGACACAGACAAAGAAAGAGAAGATTTTATATGTTCCCAGACTTCCAACAGAGATGATTCTTTGTGGTCTGACTCTGTTATGATTCAAACCTGGAATTTACTCTGTACCTGATCTCCTGGAAAGTCCTCCTAAACTCTTCTTTTCTCGCCAGAACTTTATGTCATTCTTAAAGGCAAAGATTTCAAACGAGAACTGCAAAATAAAGTATCACACTAGTAATAAAATACACACATATATTAACAAAGAAAAAGTACATAAAAACGTAGTATCTAAAGCATTTTACATGGAAGGCAGGCAGGAGAACGGACAAAGCCAAGACGTGCATGCCGCTCTCAACAAACATGGCTTTGATTTCATCAAGGTTCTGTTCTGAAAATCCTGCATGAGAAACAAGTGCAAGTGTAAACATGCATGTGATTGAAACTGAATTAAACTTAAGAAACTATTAATTGAATTAATGTCATGTAATACAGCTGCATGTCACTCACCAAAATGTTTAAGTGAATATATGACAGCTTGTATGTGGATCCATATTCTGAATTTGCATAAAGTGATCGTGTCATATGATACTGTTAGTGGCACTGCCTTTGTGCTACTGTTGATCACCTTTGTAATTACACCACAAAAATCCTACATCAAATGCATGTTAACATTTTATACAGCACCTCAAAACTACAACACAAACGTTTATACATACAATTAAGTCTTTTAATCGGCTTCTTAGTTCATCCACCAGTAAAAGTGGCAGGTATAATTTCTTTTTTTCCCTTTTGCCATCTTCAACTCTGGAGAAAGAAATAATGAAAATGAAATAAACAAATGTTCAAGGCAGATATTAGACACACGTACACACACACACATATACAGTATCTACATCCAAATTAATGCAGAGAAAGAACTTTACCGTGCAAGCACTGAGTAACACTCATCATTCGTACTCATTTGTGACTTATCCAATTTTTCTGTGGAATTGCAAGTTTTTTAAAACTCACATTTTCATGTAGCGCCGCAGGTCACTGGGAACCCCAGCACTGCTGAAGATAAAGTCCTCATTCATTAGGTTCAGAGTAAGTTGTGATATCCAGTATGAAACAATCTGCTGCTCCTCTGGTGTCTTTATAGATACAGAACCAAAAAGATCCACATTTAAACTTTCTCCAGTCAACAATACATTCTAGGCTATTTGGTACAACTTTACAATTAAGTCTTTTTCATTAACATGCATAAGGTAACATGAACTAACAATGAAGAATATATTTTACAATGTTTATTAATCTTTGTTAGTATTCATTTATAATGCAAATACAATTGTTCATTGTTTGTTCATGTTAGTTCATTGTACATTAACCAATGTTAACAGATTCAACTTCTGATTTTAAAAAAGCAACAGTAAATTATGAATATTTATGAAAATGATGAATTAGCATACTGATTAATAAATTAATAAATGCTGGTGTGTACTGTCAATTGTTAGTTCACATTAACTAATGTAGATAAGTAATGTAAACAAATAAAACCTTATTGTAAAGCGTTGCTAAACTATATTAGTTTAGTGCTTATGTTTTCCTGGACAGGTGCAGGATGTAATATCAGCCATTTTAAGCTGACATTAAGCTGGTTTAAGTGCACTAACAAGTGTAAGCGAATCCTAACAGTGCATTACTATACTGGGATTAAAATACTTTCATACATTCAATACTAGAGCAAACAATTCTTGCTTCTCTAAACAAATCATTACAAGATCCTATAAACACAGTAATTGTGTTAAAATATGAGAAGTTTTCTTTGTGATTGATGGAGTGCAGGCAGTAATAAAGGGTCACAGTACCTCACTGGTCTGTTTGGTGGTGGAGGCAGCAGACTGAAGAGGCATCATCTGGGAGGTGAGTCGGGCCACGAGTCGCACATGTCTGTTGTCTGTCCAGGGCGACACTCCGCTCTTGTGTACAAATACTACTGCATGGAGTGTTCCGTTGTTATGGGTCATCTCAGGGAGGGTGACACTCACCTTTCTTAAATCACAGCACAACAAAACATGTATTAAACACTTATCAATGAGCAACTTATCAATGTAGGTATACTAAATGTAAAGTACTCTGAATACCAGGGGCACTTAAACAACACGTACAAATATTATTATATTAGGTAAGAAAATATTAAACCAAATGAAACCAACAAATGCAAACCACAGTAGACCATCACATGAACCTTAGACAATGTTTTGAAAACTTTATCTGTTGTTCTATGATTTAAAACCTATTTTAACACACAATTTATTTTTTATAAAACGTTCTGTTTAAAATGCGTGCTTGTGCTGTTTTTAAAATCCTTGTTTGATTTGATATCTTGCTGTTTAATGCAATTTGAATTAGTAATGAGACATTATGGACTATTCAAATAATTAATACAAATATAACAAAAAGATCAACAAAATACCACAAAAAAAGATCAGCTTGCCTTTCAAACTTGCTGTTTATGACAAATCGGTCAACTCTGAACAGAAGGTTGTATCCAGACTCATCACTGGGATCCAGGGCGGAGTACATGCTGAGCTTCAGATTTCACAGAACACATTCTCACATTACGTGCAATAACTGTAACCGTACTCCCCAAATACAAACATTTTATCCAGAACGGTATATGTAACAGTGGTACTTAAAAAAGATTATTTATATTGTACTTTACCTGCAGTCGAGGCTTGACAGTGAGATAAGATGTAACGCAACTGTCACCCTTCGAGTTGTCACAGGGTTTGGTGTGAATAAATCCGTATATGGC
This sequence comes from Botia kubotai, assembly GCA_036877585.1. NCBI lineage: Eukaryota > Metazoa > Chordata > Actinopteri > Cypriniformes > Botiidae > Botia > Botia kubotai. The sequence continues at coordinate 46,462 of JAZGTI010000844.1, read as the reverse complement.
CCAGCACGTATGGAGAACGTAAACCACCAACACCCCAAAAATCACTTTGGTGTAAGACATCTTAAACTGAGACCCATTCTTGGGCTTAGAATAGCACGACGGAAACATCCTAACGCCAGATCGTACTGGTAAAGACGATAGATACAGAACAAAAGCTCTTAAAAATATCTCCGACTGTCAAAGCACGGCGTTACTCGTTCATTTATTCATTCTAAGCGGAGGGGAAATGATGCGCTGCATTTCTTACAGGCGTTGGACAAGCACCAGTGAAGCATCAGCTTGACGAGTACCAAATTATAGCGAAGATATTAATTTATCAATGACTTCACAAATACCTGTGCACTCTAAAGGCGATGTGAAAATGCGCGAGTATTTTCAGCATCACAATAACTGTGGGCAGGTTTAAGTGGGACGTAGGCGGAAGGCGACATCTTTCGGTCGCATAAGAATATGCATTTTTTGCTTTTTATGTACAGTTGCAGACTAAGTTTTGGTAAATGGTGGTGCCAATAGCATAATCCTCCCAGCCAATCCCGTCCTAACATACAAAATTTATTTCAGCAATGCATCTTATAAATTAGTAAAGATGGCGTAAAGTAATGGCATAACGTAATGTATGTTTACAAGTAAAATCTGGGGCATATCTTTAAACGTGTACGTTGTCAACTAAAATTCACAATCAAGTCCTCTCCTTGTTTAGTTCTTATTTTACATTCAAATTAACATCTTATTTTCGTAAGCGTTTTCATTGAAATCCAAAGAAACACATTTTCATGAACGTATTTTCCAACTTTGACTTTTCAAAAAATTTATTGCATAACAACATTTTTATAAATTCATTTAAAAAAACAATTCAGCCACAAATATCTTAAACATAGTTTAGAGCTACTTTTGCTTTTATGCACATAAAATGTACCATATGAAATCATAAGAGTCACCAAATAAATTAAGTTTTTTTATTAAAAATATACGAAAACATCTTTGAAGATTATATAATCTTTGATTATATTCAAAACTTATTCTCGTGTACCTGTGCCTTTAATACCAGTCTGATGACGTCACGCGAGCGCGTGCCAACCAGCGGAGAGATGAGGAGCACGTGCTTGATAGTGTCGTCATCATATGCTTCCTAAAATATTCGCCGTTTAGCTGCTGCAGTTAAAGTCAACGTATTCCGATCTGTGATGGGAAACCTTATTGAATGTATCTTCTCTTATACGGCATACTTATCTAATCTTGTACAGTACAACCTGCTTGTGTGAGTTAGCAGGATAGCTGAAGACATCAAACCTAGACGGTACTTTTTATGGTTTATCTTCAATTAATTCATACAAAATTGCAGGATAATTGGGTTTTATGTATTTTAGTAAGACTCAAACTAGTGTTGATGGAGTTTGGTCTCATACGGTAACCTCGATCGAGGTGTCCATTCAAAGAAATGAACTTTTAAGTAAGACTTTTAAAGTATGGAGCCAAGTTTACGGTTTGTGTGTCGAGAGAGTTTTAGAAAAGTGTCAGCGAAGTGCTGGACGTGGAGATCGGCAAAGTGTTCAAGATCACCTTTCATACGCCCTCTTACATCAACATGTGGCCGATCGCATCACAGCACACTGCTGCTGAGAGTTCAGGGACACTGTACGTGCAGCCCATTGGTGTTGTTTTATAACTTAAGTGCTTAAACAACTAGAGTAACACATTTCTGTTTCTGTTACCAGACCTCCCCAGTCGCCAGAGAGCTACAGATGCATCCCAGGCAGCCTTATCTAGTGTTGCACCGGTATTTGTTGTGGTAGGACAAGCATTTACGTATACCCCTATGCTTCTATTAGTTTTAATGACGCACTGTCACTGCGTCAATACAAGGTCAGGCATTCACCTTTATTAGTTAACTTTCCTATTCAACAGATGAAGTTTGAGCCAGATGGGAATGTGACCTCATTTGGTGAGTTGGATGCTATTAACACATGCTTACGGTGTGTTTTCTGTAATGTGCCAGTATTATAAAGGTGCTTAGCACAGATCTCACTGTAGTGTTTCATTCTGTGTCCCAGAAAAGAAGAAGACTGAGCTGTATCAGGAGCTTGGTTTGCAGGCGAGAGATCTGAGATTCCAGCACATAACGAGTATAACAGCACGAAACAATGTCATCATTATACGTATGGAGGTATGGCCATATGATATACTGTGAGGTTCCAAAGTCTGTTTTCTAGTTCAAAGTAATATTTATTTTGAGCCTAAAGACCATATGAAATCAATGTCGGAGCTTTGTGGCTTATAGTCAATTTATGTTAGCCTTGCGGTCTATATAATAACGTACTCCAATACACATTTAAAATGTCTTATGCGTCTTAATCTTCTAACAAAATATTGATTACTGTATTGATTGCACAAATATTTGTCCAATAAAATGCTCTTAAGACTAAGAATATCCACTCCCCTAGCAAGTAGCAAATCATGGTTACTTAAGGAAATACTTCAGCACTTGCCAATCGTCATCAAATAGTCTTTTAAAAATTCAACCTTAACCAGTCTGTTTGTGAATTGATAACATTTTTAAACGTACCTTAATAATTAAAAGTTCATTTTTACTTGTGAAGTCCCTGAAGGCAGTGGTTACTCCAGAGAGTTTGTTTGTGCTGGATTTCCGTGGGCTGGGTTTGGAGAAGTGGCTGGTGTTAGAACTTGGTCCACAATTGGCAGGAGATGGAAATCTGGCCACTTATTCGCTGCCCTTTGAGTTCAGGGCTTTGGAAGCCATTCTGCAACACAGGGTGAGAAAAATATTGTGTTATCATAAGTAGTAAATATTAATATTCATTATATTAATCAGTTTATTAATAAAAAATAATAAATAATAATTTATGTACATTTAATAGATAATTAATTATAATCTGCCTAGTGTGTGCCTTATTCAAAATTAATGGTAAAAACAAGTTTGATTGTTGATATCTTGGTTACCATCTGTGGAATTTCATACTGTACAGTACAGTGTGGATTTATACTGCAGCTTGATATTTGTCCATATTATTTCTTGGCTTTTTTGTCAACCTAATGCTTTCTCCATGTTGTGTAATTATGTGTTGTGACATGTTTATATGGGTAAGTGTGTGTTTTGTCACAGATGAATGTACTGCAGGCACGGCTAAATGAAGTCCAGCCTCAGATTTTGGATTGTCTGGAGTCGTTGGTGGACCCAAAGCTCCTCTCTGCCGATCGCAGCAAACTGCATATGCTCCTGCTTAATAGCAAGAGGTGAGTAAATCAAAGGAACAGTTCTGTTATTATTCACTCACCCTCATGTTCCAAACTCATATGACTGGATGGTGAGAATCACATCTGATTGGTGTCTGAAGGTCATGACCCAAAACCAGTCTAATCATAAGGTTGTGTTTAACTCGTCAAAATACTGTTAAGATCAATCCAAAGTTACTTTCAGCAGGAGGTTGTTGACTGAATGTGATCTGGATTTTTGAGCTTCGGTTTCACCCCTCACAGCCTATCTGAGCTGGAGACGGATATTAAAGTGTTCAAGGACAGTATGCTCAAGATCCTGGATGAGGATGAACTGATAAATGAACTCTGTCTAACCAAGTGGACTGACCCACGGGTGTTGTAGGTGACATTTTCCTGCTCTCACATGTGTTGAGGTCAATTACTTTTTGACTGTGACCAATGTCAAATCACAGAACCTGAACATACCTGTTATGTTTCAAAATGTAATCTTATTGTTTAAATATATACAACTGTCTTTGCTGTCAGTGTACATATCTGATCACAGATATGAGTGTTGAGGTTTTACCTTCTCTGTTTGTGGTTGTATTTTCTGTGTGTTTGTGTGGGTGTGTTTAAATGGAGCCAGTGAGGAGAGCAGTCTGGGTATAGATCATGCTGAAGAGATGGAACTACTACTGGAAAATTATTACATGCAAGCAGAGGAGCTCGGCAACAAAGCACGAGAGCTTAAAGATCTCATTGATGACTCTGAAAGTGTCATTTTCATTAACCTGGATAGGTACCAGCAGCAGACATCATTTTAATTGCAGTTAATCATTTAAAGGCCTTACTGTATGCAAATTCCATTTTATTATTTTAATATTGTATAACTTTCATTTGACCAAGATTTGCATTAGCAAACTGAGGAAGCAGGTTATGGATTGTCCTGATGTCATTTACATTTATTACTTACAAGTATTCATTTTTATTGTTTTCAGCCACCGGAATGTCATGATGCGACTCAATCTCCAGCTCACCATGGGAACCTTCTCCCTCTCCTTATTTGGCCTGATGGGTGTGGCCTTTGGCATGAATCTGGAGTCTTCCTTTGAAGAGGTTGGTGTATTGTTGCACTCCAGTCTCATAGCCAACACATCAATATGGTTTAAAACATTCAGATATGTTATATTGACCCAAGGTGATTTTTGTTTGTCTGTGCAGGACCCACGTGTGTTTTGGTTGGTGACTGGGTTCATGTTTCTGGGCAGTGGACTTATCTGGAGAAGACTTCTCTCTTTCCTTGGCAGACATTTAGAACCCAGCTCTCCACCTCCAGTATGTGGATCTCACAGTACTCTGTGTTTGTTACACGACAACACAGTATATCTTTCACCTTATAGTGATGCTTTACCTATGTTTATTTCTGTTGACATAAGTAGAGGAGAACTGGCCTGAAAGTAAATTGTGCTAAATTAATATATTATTTTTATTTTCACAGATCCCTCCCGTTTGGAGAAAAAACCAAATCAGCACATTAAAAGCAACAGACATTAAACCAGGAGTAAGATGATAATTGGAGAGCTGCTTTTTCTTTATATTTTTATTTCTGTGTCTTTTTCTCCCACTGTGCTGCATTTCTCAGTATTTTGTGAGTCATCTACTCTAATTATAAAATGGAATTTATCTACTACTACATGATGTCGTGTAGACAGTTTATATTTTGCTGCGATACTTGCCTTCGGGTATGTTCTGGGGTAATTTCTGTATTTATTGTTGTGAATATTATGATATAGTGAAGTATATCGCATGTACTTTTATTGACTGTACAGTGTGTGTCTGCTAAATCTGTTTTCCTTGCTTATACTTAAAAGCCAGAGGTGATTATGAAACTTTAATAAAAAATTTACATAAAAACTATTGATTTGTTGTGAACTCTAAATTTCAGGGAGCTAGAATTATATATTACATTTGATGTTTTTGGGGAACTGATGCATTTTTTAAATGCATTTATTTTTCTCTTAATTTCGTATTAAAATGCTCTAAGCTATTTGCATGAAACGTGCTCTATAAATGGAGCTGATCATTAATTATGTACAGTGTGTACATGCTGTCTTATGTGTCGTTATGCCATTTCAGAACAGCTGGGGGAGACAAACCCTAATCAAAATTCAATAAAAGCCCACATTGTGAGCGTTTCTGCCTACTACGAATTACGTTGTCTAAAGGATTGAATTTGCATTACCCTCAAAAAGAGAACAATGTTAACTATAGTTTCCGTTTAAAAACTATAGTTGCTACAGCTATTGTTACTAATGAAAAACCATATTATGGATATGCACTCTGCTTGTCTGTGTAAACGGTTTGTGCATTAGTGGTGTGGATTTTTTTTCAAGTTAGGACAGTTAGTGGTGACAAGTGACTGTCCTTTCGTGTAGTCTGAGTCTCTGAACCGTTCACTCAAAAACTGATCCGTTTAGGAAAGAAAAACCACTACTGTGTGGGGACAAGCAACTGTTGATCCTGCTTTGGCTTCGTTTGAAACTTTTTCTTTCGTGAAGTAACCAAAGACTATGTAACTGTAATATTGTGTTCAAACTTAAAGTTACTCAGTATTAAATAAGTATTTATTAAACTTCCAATACCATTACACTTGCAATCTTGCTGTTAGACTGTACATTATACCACCAGCACAGTTGTTGCATTTACCTGCGGTAGTCTTGTTTGCTCCAAAGTTTGCGTAACATACTAGACCGTTCTACTGATTTATCTATTCGATTTTTGAAAGCATAGTATTCCTTTACTTTGGTGTTTGTGATATCCCACAATCCAGTGCAAGCAGTTCGTCGATGAAAACATTAAAATGGTGTCCGATCCAGAGGTTGAAAGAAGTGAACTTGTTTATAAATTTTATTTTTTACGTATTCAATTTATATTTAGAAATGCACAGCAGACATCTGCTTGTTTGAAGCCAGTTACGTTAGTTTTACTTTTCGAGGTTCGTCATTTAGTCAAAACCTCTTGGGAAGTCAGTGACTGATGAGCTGGAGAGAAACCGAGGCTGTTGCGTTGGTGCAGCCAGTGTCTAACAGCCCTAAAACCAGTGTGACATTAGGAGTAACTATATAATTTGTATTTTTTTACGTTGACATTTAAATTTACAGACAGCTATTAGAGCAGTTATAGTATGTTTTAATCGAATTATGTTAAACGATTTACGCATCAAGATCTCAAGTTTTGGGCTGAAACCTTGATTCTCAAACCTAGTAGGCTGCTCAGACAGCATTTTTGGGTCATTATAGTCACAATCGAAAGTTGAAAATCTGATGAAAACGTTGGTAGTTTATTAGGTTGTAAGCTTTTACTGGTCCAAGTGTTCGTCAGCCGTGACGTAATAATCCTCCCCCGTCTCTCTCGCTCTCTCACTAGTTCTCATCATCTGTCCGAACAAAACAGCAGTGGCTCACATGGACCCGAGGCTTTAGCATCGTATCAAGACTCTTTAAATAGTTCCATTGGGAAAAACAAAGGATAAATTTAATTGTTCTAGGAGGTAAAACATCTCTTTAAAAGAATCTTGTGTGCGTGTTTTAGGTTATTTAAACAGTATTAGTAAAGAGCGCACAGAGCAGTTTTTCTGAAGGAATACAGACCAGCGCGAGCCACGGTTTCTTTGCAAAAGACTTCTTAAAAGGAATAATGTGGAACATTTGGATATTCCTGACATTTTCAGCAGTTTTCTTCTTGTCCAGTGACAGGGTGAGTTTGATTCCAGTTCGTGTGTTTCTTTGTTTAAATTTCCTTTTTTGAAAGTGTAAATACTTGTACCCATAACCATAAACGCGTGTAGTATTATTACGGGTATATGTTACTGCTGTAATCCAGAATATGTTTGTTAGATTAATTTTTTATCACTTACGAAATCTTGTATCACTTGAGACAGCTTGGTCCAAGCAGGATCTGTAAATCCAGGATCATGTCAATGTAAATATATAACAGCAGTAGTGTTTATGGGATTCGGGTGATAATGTTCATCATAGGGATGTACAAACTCCTAAAAAAACACCAGACAGCATTTAAGGACTTTATAATCATATCTAAACACAAAAATGATGTATCAGTTTGCAGTTTACTAGGTTTTTGGCAAAACCCCAAAAACTTTTACCCAGCCGACTAATTGTCAGCAGTGACAATGTAAAAAGTTCTTGATACATCTTTCGTGATACCATAACATATTGGTCTCAAAAGATTAATACAGTCAATAGAAGTTTTATGTCACATATACTTTGTGCTAGAAATGTGTTGACATTGTTGAGTGCATATTCATTTGTCCGCTTGAGACTACAAATCAGTCTTCACAACCAGCTAAGGAAACCTGAGCTGCCTCTCCTATGGGATCTTGATGGTTTCTCAGCAAGTTCTACACTTTCACTCACAACATAAAAAATCCACATGAATTGAATCCAACTTTTTTTTCAGTTGTGAAATTGAAAACCACTGTGGTGTCACAAATCAGATTCAGATTAAGATGGATGTTAACAGATTAAGGTGTCTTGATTTGGTCTCTGAGCTATGAACTGCTAAAGAGAACTATGGGAGTTCTTGTTTCCACAAATAAACTCAATTCACCTAATCAGAAACATTATTCCTGTCTGCAGGACTCTAATCTGTCTGTAAACTAGACAGCGCAGCACATTGATTCCCAGTTGCAACACTGCTTTAAAAGTGCTGTCAAGCAATTTACAGGTGGTTTCAGGACACAGTTCTGTATGTGGTTATTACCTTTAGCGTTCAACTGCTATGAAGCACGACCCAAATAAACAACAAAATCAAGAAATTGTTTAAAGCCTTTTGTACAATTAATTTAATTTTGTCAAGTAACTGCTCAGATTAAATGTGGTCTCTCTCTCTCTCTCTCTCTCTTTAACCTTGACAAAGGTTTCACAACCAATAAGTTGCACCATATGTACAGTTTTATCTGTGTACTATTGATTCATGTTGAATAAATAGTCAGCTCATCAGTGTTTAAGTATTAAATCTTATTTCTAAATATCTGTAGAATTTTGCTTTATTTTGACTTTAACATGTTCCCACAAAAAATTAAAAGGTTAATAGTTCATTTCATGATTCTCAGAGGTAATTAAATGAATATAAAAATGGCAATAACTGGCTCCCAATAAGCTTTTTATTCCTTGATTCATTTCTTTTCACTTTCATTTCATTCAATTTTAGATTTTACTTCCTCTAAAGGCATTATTCTTATAATGTGAAACCAAATAGTTCTCATAACTCAGTCCTAAGCCAAAACAAATCTGGTCTAGTTTTTGGTGAATTTCAGGTTCCTCTCAGACAAGCAGCGATGGTGTACAAATGTACTGTTAGGGACTGTGGCCCTTGATTTTCTTTAGTTTTACCTGAGTTTTGCTTTAGTGTTTGTGAGTTCTTCACAATGATGTCATCATAACAAAATGTAAACTGTACCGATTGCCAAGACAACATGTTATGACAGATATATGACTGTGCCGTTGATTCATTCATGGATGTAAACAGACACCCACTTAGAACACCTGTGTGTCTTTCCAGTGAGCCAAATATCTAAACAGTGTTTGTGTTCTGACTATATACACAATCCCTGACAAAGGAAGTCATGAAACAGTGATGCTGTCAGTTAGTTTTTGTATGTGTGGAAAACTTTAGCACAGAGCGGAATATGTGTATCTCTGATGTCACTGTCTGATTCCTTCATTAGCCTAACAAATGGAAAAATTTTTAGGGAACGTTTCTGTGCTTTTGCTGGAAGCAGACAGCAGTGTGATTTGAGCTAGATTGTGAGGCAAAGAGATGTGGGGGAAGCAGAAAACTTAAATTTTCTCTTTATGTCTGTCCTTTTATCTATCCATCTATCTGTCTGTTCTGCCTGTCTGTCTGTCTAGACAGCCTGTGTGTTTTGAGCATTCAGTGTGAGTCTGTGGCCATACTGGTTGCTTTGCTTTGCTAGAGGTGAATCCTGCAATGGTCAGTAATTACAGTAAACAGAATACATAGCTGAGAGAGGGACAAGACAGATAGCAGTAAAGAGAGAGAGTGAGAGAGAGAAAGAGAGGGGGGAACTGTGTGCAGAGGTGGTGGGCTGATTGCAGTGAAAGTGTGAGTAACACATAGCAGTAAAACCACACTGTGTAAACCGCTAAAGAACACTTAATAAACCAAAATAGGGGGTCCGCTTAACACTTAATACCAGCACTGTTATGTATTAGATTAAGTCTGTAATTATAGTCACATTAAATTATAGTCGCACATTAAAGCTTAATTATGGTGAAAATTTATCTGTATTAATATCTGTAGAGGATCGCAATACAAAGGCCACAGTGGTTGATAATTACACTTTTTGCAATATTATTCTCCCACAGTGTTGTGATATGTTAATGTGTGAGGCAGAAGAGCTCAAGAATATACCAACAACAATCCCTGAAAGTACTGCTTATCTTTACCCAAGACCAATTTAGCATCTGAAACAGCAGCGCGTCTGCCTGTGGCATGCGGTATTCTCATCTGTTGTGGGTGTGCTATCGGAAACACATCTGTATTTACTATCTATGTACAGACTTGGCAAAACAGAACGTTAATGCCTGGTATATTTGCTCCCCGTGCATGTCTGTCCTCACACACTTCACACACACACTAAAAACAGCTATAATTCGGGAGTGGCGTCAATCAGTGCTGTGTAGGTGGGTTTAGTTTAGATCTATTCAGGGATTTATTCTCTGAGGGTCATGAGATGCCATTCTAAGCCAAACTCAGCCAGTATTTGTAATTATGCTGGTACACGCATCAAAAAGGCAATAAACTGTCTGTCAGTAGATCAGGTAGATGTTTTTTGTGTCTGTGTTTGTTATAGCCCTATATCTGATGAAACAGGGAGGATATTGTCTTCATCAGTGATTAATGGTTCTATAGGTGCGTGTTTCCATGACATGCCAGGGTGTTGACACAGCAGAGCCTGCATACCGCAGACAGATTAGCCTGCCGTCTGCAGGGCCCCGGAGGAATGCGCAGACGCGAGAGTCCTCGTCCCTCCTGGAAGCCCATAGATGGATGTGCTTCTTCTGTCCAGAACACAGAAACATCAATGCCAGATGTTTTATGTACGAGATGCAGATGTTCCTGCACTCGCTCTGTGGGAGTAGCTTGTGTTGCTGAATACTAGATAAGATGCTCGTAAACAGAGGAAGTGTGAGAACAGCTGGGTTATGCTCTTCATTTAGCTATTAGCGCATGAATCCAGCAGTTTTATTGAGCTAAATCTTATTATGTAATCAACACGTATGAGTAATGATAAAAAAGACCTAGAACATTTTAATAGACCAACACCAATTTTTATTGTGTAATATTCATAGCGTCCAATTACCATAATCAGATACAGACTGCATGGCTGTTAGCAGCTGTTAATAAGTATTCTACATATAATGCATTTCAGGCTGTTTGGAAATCTGCACAGAGGATCCTTTAAAAATCACTTGTCTGTAATTGCTCTTTGGAAATTTAACATTGACAACATGAAACTGCTTTCACAACCCGTGTCACTTCCATGATATCATGAATTTCTAAATGAAATTTCTTCTTTCTGAGGTCTTTCAATGAATTCTGCAAATCCATTGTTCTCCCAAGGGCATGGAGGAAAAATTCAAGGATTTGCGAAAGTGGCATTCCATCATGTAACCAAAAGTTTTACTGCGAGACCCAAATCCTGAGAATCTGATCACACATAATCTTCAGTAGATCTCTACTGGTACACTTAAACACATATCATATATCTGCCATATGATACACTAAACAGCATAGTGAGCATGAAATTGTATTGAGGCATAAACCTCTGGAATCTGTGGTCGTCCCCAATCTCTTTGTTTGCCTGTGAATTCTTTTGGTAAAATATTTTTAGTTATAGCCAAAGAGCACCTGCAGGCAGGGGGCATGGCCGCACAAAGATGCCAGAAGATAGAAATGCTTTTATGTAGTCTAGAGAATACATTTCATCAGAGGTCACACTAACATATCATATCATAATGCTTAATCTCTGCTTGTAGTGTCTTCTTTTTCCTTTTACACTTTTCCTTTTCTCCTTTTTTATCTGACAAGAAAGGCTTGTCTTGAATGCCAAAGCATACTTTTATAAGCAAGCTTTCTCTACAGGGCTAAGAATTTGATGCCTTACATTTTTTGGGTGGGTTTTATAGGTAAAGTGGTGGAATTTTTTAAGTTGGATCTGTCCTTCATGGTTTTGCGTTGCTGTTTTTTGTTTAAATTCCAGTGAAACTGTGTCTTGAAAGAACTGTACTGCATGATCCCTGTGTGATCAGCTAAAATCAGACCCAAATACTTAACCTCATTTTACCCAGATAGCCAGCAAACTGTGACTTACATACTGCATTAGTTGTTAAAAACATCCTTGAAACATAAATACCCACAAGCGATGAAGTGTACGCTTGGGACTGGAGTAAAACTAATGATTTGTCTCTTAGCCAGTTTGCTTATGTTCTACGGAAATCTTCTTTATGTAATTTCCTGTGTTTCTGAATCCCCTACCCCAAAGTTTCCTGTTAGAAAAAAACCTTTTGGGCCATAACAACCTCCAACTATAATATATAAACATATAACTGTACTTTTTGAAGTGCATAGAGGAAAGTCCATGAAAGACTCCACCAAAATGAGCCTGGTTAAATTTGAGTCTGGTTATCCATCCAGAGGGAGATGGTTTGGCCTTCCTCCAGCAGCACAGACGGAGAGAAACCTCGAAAGTGAAGCACTACTCAGAATTAGACAGGCTCACTGTTCAGATTAGTCTCTTTTTCAAGGTGCTGATTAACTGCATGATGTCAAGCTGTGTTGTTGCACCAAGTGCATATTCTCAATTAAAAAGTTACACCTTATTGTATCTGTTAAAGGATTACATCACCCAAAAATGAAAATCTTCACTTACTGTGATGTCATGATTTCTATCCTCTGTTGAACACAAAAGGAGATGTGTGGCAGAGTGTCCAGCTTACATTCAATGAAAGTGAATGGGGCCTGAAGCTGTCAAGCTCTAAAAAAGCATCATAAAAGTAGTTCATACTTTGTCTTAAGTCTCTTTTCTCTTGCTCATATTTAAACTTTGCACCTGTACATGTTTCATGCCATAGAAATAAATCAAGCAGTAAATGAAATACATTTAATATTTTTGGGTATACTATTCCTTTAAGTGAGTCACATTAACTTTTTCTGTGTGACTGTCATCATGTCATGAGACAACAGATCTCATAATTAAAGTGATAGAAGTGCATAAGATCTCAATTGTTTTGGTAATTCTACAGATTTACACATCTGTCTGTTTAAAGTGTAGCTGTACAGGTTCTCAGGTTGCATTGTCCACTCACGTGTATAGATTTACTGTATTCCAGAACTCAGGTGTGTTATGTGCAGCAGATCAGGTCTAAGTAACCAGGTGTGCACTTCATAACCCACTGGGTTACTTGAGCTCCCCCAATAGACCTCTCAAATCGGAATCCACATGAGCCCCAGGTGTGCACCGGCACAATAGCGCATACTGTGCAAAGAAATAAGAAAATGGAATGAGGTTTTAAGTTACAGAAAGACACATTGCCATAATCTCCTGAGTTTCCAAAGATTGTTAAATAGTCTCGTCAGGCTACAACTTTATGATACCTCATGGGGTGTGTTGACGAGGCTTAACAATAGTAAAATGTTTGTTAGCTTAACAACAGTAACATGTTTGTTAGCTCAATAGATTGATCAGAGGTTTGTTCAGTGCCCTGTAAAAATGTGAGTTTTTGTTGTTTAAAGAGAAAACTGGAAAACAAGTAATCTTGAAATTCTGAGGCGCCTTTGGAAAATGTTTTTAAAGGCCTTTGAAATTTTACAGTGGTGTTTATGTGCGGTGAGAAGTCAAACTGTAATGTCATCTTATAACTGTACATGACCAGGTCATAAACTCTTAGCCTCTGTTAGAAAGACCCTCCAAAATGTTATCTCATAATCATATGCAGGTCTATGTGGCAGTAGGCATGTTTGTGTTTTCACCTGTTGTCCAGATGCAGGAGACCCCACCTGCTGTTTAATCATCTTTTTCCTCTCCTTTAACTCAGCTGACTCCAATATAAAGATCTGCTCAAACTCACTGAGCATGTGGCAGTTCTTTAAATAGTGTTCTTGTTGGTGTTCCATTACACAAATCGTTTGTTAGAGGTTTACAAGTGTAGCATTGTATGCATTCGTCATAGACAGCCATTTTAACCTCTTACCCAAGTTGTCTGAAACAATTATCAAACATTTCTCTGCTAAACAGTTTGGACTTCAAGCTACAATCCGTAACTTTTGTGTCTTTACCACTCTCTCTGTTAAAAACATAAAATTGCAGGTTACTTTTATTTAAATATTTAAGTCAAACTGACACTTTGCGCAAAATCCGACCCACCAGCTCAAATTATAAATCATTATTATAAACTTACTGTTATGAATCAAAGTAAGGTAAGGAGAACACAGATTTATTATGTGCTTGCTCAGTTCATTTTTAACCAAACAAGTTAAAGAGCAGCTTTAAATTAGGCTAAATTGGCAACCTATTCTGAATTTAGTTTTTTTTGTATAATATAAAATGTGAACTTAGGTAGATAAACAACAGTTTCTAAAGATTAAGCAACTCCTCTTACCGATCATTTATTGAAAAAAAAACCTGGATTTTTTTACATTCAGTAAAAGTCTCAGGCCCTATTTTATGCCCTATTTATTGAAAGTACAGTACGGTCTCTCTCTCTGTCTCTCTCTCTCTCTCTCTGTCTCTCTCTCTCTTGCTTTTATCCCCCCTCTCAGTTTCTTTCATCTCCTTGTTTTCATCACTTTTTCCTGCAAACTTACTCTCCATCCCTTCATCTTTCTCTTTCTGTTTGCTTCTCTCCTCTGGCCATCCGCTCTGACCAGCACCTGTATTTGAGAAAGCATTTTAAGAATACCAGACATGCCTGTGGTCTGAATGGACATATTCATTCTGGTTCCCACTTTTCATCCAGGATATTCTGGAGTTATGGCAACCTGATGGATGTTGTGTTGTGTGGTAAAGTGTGGGTGTTTTTGTCTGTGTGTGCACTTGTAAGTAGTAATAGTGTGTGTGTTGAGTGTCTGCAGCTGGTTGGGGGTTATATCATGTGCGTTGAGAGCTCTGCCGGCTGGGGTTAATATCAGGCCACAGCTGTGTTCTCACAGCGTCCAATAGATCTGATCATTACTGGAGTCTGGGAGAGCTGACACACACACGCTGGTCACAAATCACACGGTCAGACTTCAGCTGACAGCTACAGTAGTCTGAAGCACAAAGTTTTAGTTCTCAAAACCAGCAGCTCTAAAACCTATTGAGCTGCATCACTGCCTACTGTAATAAGCAGCTGCCTTCTAAGGGAGTATCCCAAGGGTTTAGGTATACTTTGTTCTGTGCGTTCTATAATGTGTCATGCAGAGTTCAGGTATTTCAAGGTATTATCAACAGAACAAATATGTGTGGTTTAGGTTAAAATGACTTTAGATTAAATTTCAAACGAGCATACTTCGATAGCAAATGAAGTTACATTCAGTTATGGCATATTTTGTCTTTTGTTTATAACAACTTGTTTTCTTTTGTTCATTTTGTATGTTTGTATATAATGAGCTCTAAAGCCGTTAACATAATCTTTTGTCCTTATACTGTTCATTAGCCTTTCCTCTGCCAGTTATCATTCATTAGCCACAGCTCAAACAGGGAAAAGATTAAAAAGCCCTTTTCCCATTTCAAGGTGTTTTTTCTGTTTCATTTGCTGTCTTTTGTAAACTTTGTGTCCCTGCACACATGAGCAGACAGAAGAACATCTGCAGCTTTCAACACATCCAACTCATTAGCCAGTAGTCATTACAGCTGCCCCACTGTTTGCTGTGTTTTCTCTTTTTTGTTTTCGTCTGGTGCTGTAAAATTGATTCATATTTGTTTCAGAGCTCAACACACGAATGAATGACTCAGATTTCTCTATTGACTTTCTTTCACTTTTGTGCCGTCTTACAGTTTGAATGTAACATTCAAGGAAGAAATAGCTTTTAAAAAACAAAATAAGGTAGAAAATGTAAGTCGGATGTCATATGAATGACATTTTTAACAGTTCCGTACATACGTTTTAAAAAATATACATTTCTTTGACACATTCTGTACTGCACTTAATGAGCCAATTTTTTATTTAGGCTAATCATCATAAAACCCTGAGTTAACGTAAGCCTGGTTTATTTTGTTTCATGTTTCAAACTGGTAATGCTCTACCCTGGATTAATTAATCCTAGGTAAGTGTCAAGAATTTATGTTGTACAGTTGCAATCCATGGGTTAACATTCTTATTCACTTATTTATCAGGTAATTAGTAAGCAATAACTCTTTGTCCTTCTGTGCAAATGTCTGTTCAAAACTACACCATGTGAAAGATTCTGTGACTGTTCGGTGCTCATGAATATTTCGCATGGCGAGCATTGTTTTATTTCTGATTGACTGTCTGTTGCTAAATAGTCTCGCATAGCCAGACTTTCAGTGTTGTCATAGAGTCTGGTTTATTTTGTACTTTATTCTGACCTCACTGAAAATGGAAATGTCTGTCTGACCACCAAGAATTGGTCGGTTTCAGCCAGCTCTTGCCATTTATATGTGCAGTATGCTTCAGACAGTCAGCAAGCGGACAGTGGGTGGTCCTTGGAAACGTTGTACGAGGCTGAAAGTAGTTGCTAAACAACTTGCTGTAACACTCTAGTGTCGCATTGTTGCACGACTGTGCTGTATATCTCTGGCAGTACAATTTGTAATGCTAACCCTCTTTCGAAATTTCAAAAATAGTCCCATTTTACTGTAGTCCCATCCCAAAATCTCAAAAGTAACCCATGTTACTTTAAAGGTTCCAAGCGACCCAGGAATTAAAAAGACATTAACCCAGGAAGTGTATAAGTGTAACAAATTGGCTATTACAGACTGTCACGTATACATATAGGTCAGAACCTCATGTCTTACTGTTGTGTTGCTGAAGCAAGCTGAAGTAAGTCTGAAAATAGCTGAAGTAAGTCTGTTAGTAAGTGGAATAGAGGCAACTGAAGTCAGGCTGGATTTACCAGAATCTTTGTGTCTGTGGTTAGTTCACTCAGAGAAGAGAAGATTCAGAGAAGATCACAGAGCAGACGTTGACTCTGCCTGTGTTTTTCAGCAGTAGAGATGGTGACTTTATGGCATCATTGTGTAATAGTTGCGTGTGTAGAGAAATGCACATAGTGTTTTCCTGCAGCTGGAGCAGAGCAGCAGCCTATGTGAAATTACCCAGGCAGGCCTCGAGGGTAAGAAACGGAATTTCAAAGGAAACATGGCAGTCTGCTTCATATTGAGATTACATTAAGGGAAGCGAAAGCAGTTTGGAATGTGTAAAGGGGCCGTTCAGAGTGTAATAATCATATTAGTCAGTCAGCAGCTAAAATAACCTGCTTTCTTTACTGCATTCTGTATGTTGAATTCAGTCGCTAAACTTCTTTAAAAATCTTCTTTTTTTATTTCTTCTTTTAAGTCTTTCTCATAAAATAGATTCTATAACAGCTGCTCTTTTAGATTATCCAGAGAATGTGCATTCCAAATTCACAATTGCATTCAGTTTTATGATCATTTCGATCAGCAGCACTGTGGGCTGGTGTGTCTGGTGGTTAAAGATCTAGACTGGTAAGTGAAAGGATGTATGTTGGTAAGTAAAAACGCCTGCAGGGCTGATTCATGATTCATGGATCACCACTGTGTTAATGACACGTGTGTGTGTGTTTGTTTAATTAAATAAAGTCTTTAGTTAACTCACAAAGGCTAAAAGCATTAATAATGTTCGCTATAGCACCCTTCTGGCAATGCTTAGAGTGAAACAATCCATGGAAATTAGATTGTGTAGCTAGAGGCGTTTGTGTGCATTTACTTGTGCAGGGTGGTTCAGGCCTAAGTGTTATCAAAGTAGTTGTGTTGTGTTTCTGTTGGTAAATCGTGTTTGAATTTCAGAGTCTAGTACTGAGGTTTCTTCATTCACTAATGAAGTACCAGCAATATTTTTGGACCGACCTTGTAGTACTTATGTTTTAATATAGCATTGTAGTCTATGATTCTTTAATCTGTCTATTATGTCATGGGTCAGAGTGACTTATTTTTACTTTTGAGTTGTGTGAAATACTCTTAAATCTCCTTTTAATCCTTAAAATTCTTTGACTTTTCTTCATTTAGGTTAATGAACTTGTTTGCAATCATAGGTAGTTGCACAGTCCCAAACTAAAAACATTTCTTTGATGTACATTATGGTTATGTCTTGTTCATACTGGACTGTTTTCCCACATTTCTTCTCAGTTCAAAATCAGACTTTGTTAGAGACCCTTTTGGACGACAGCTTCAAAAGACTGTCAATCTAATAAGTGCTATCACAGATATGATGCATTAAAAGTAACTAAATACAACTGATGTATCATGCTATGTTCTCGTTTTTTCTTTTTATAGTCTCTGACAAGCCAAAATATAGATTTTAAGCTGGTGTTTGCCAATTTTTGTGTGTATTTAAACTGGCTAAGATTAACAGACTGAGACATTTTGAACCATAACATAATCAATGAAACTTTTCCCAACATAACAAGAGGGTTAAAGTACCTTGAAGTACTGTGTAAACACTGAATAAGATTACTCTGTCACATGATTCAGTATTGCTGGTATTACTATGGTACCACTACAGTACCCCACAGTAGGAGTAACAGCCAATGTAAATAGACATGAGCCTTTTTTAACCTTAAAGCAGATTTGCTGTATGTGTTTACTATTAAGACTAAAACTGGCATTTACAATAGAAATAAAAACGTAAGCGGCATACAAACTACTTTCAGTCCAGATGACTAACAGCAGAAATCCATGGACTCAGTACCATCTACTCTAGAGTCCGAGGTTGTGGACTTAATGGCTGCATTTACATTTGCCAGCTCAATTTACCCTTTTCATGTATTTTGCGCCATGTGGAAAGAGAAAGCCACCATGAGGAAAACGTACCACCAACCTGAACAGACTTAATTAATCAGGTTTAGACAGACAGAGCCACCTGGATAGATGCCACTAGCATTAAGTATCATAACTGTCTTACTCTGTGTGAAGGACAACAAAAAACATCAGGTTAAATTAGAAGTCGACAATGATGTGATTTGATGTGATTGCAATTTTTTCGATCTTGTTATTTCCTGTCTTTGAATGATTTGGTCAGCAGTAAATGTTTTCCTTTTGTGTGCTTCAGACTTCCACTTGCCAAATCCAGCATATGTGTAAGTTCCTTAGCTCTCCACTTTCAACTGGGTGACTTGGCAGCTGTGTACAGCTGGCTAGACACCGTGTGTAACATACAAGTTGGTGACGATGAGCTGAGAGAGAGAGAGAGAGAGAGAGCGCAGTAGGGAGAGTTTGTGTTGTGCACTGGGGTGCTTGGCAAAGCTGCTTGAGTGAGAAGAGTGAGCTGGTTGTGAGCTTTAGAGTTTCCTGTCCAGCCGTATCATTGGCAGAGACTGAAAGAGGACTTAGAGCCTTACACAATACAGTGCTTGTGCTACAGTCCGGGAACTCAGGAATGCGGCTCTCACCTTCATATGGCTGAGAGGAGTTTGTTTGGAATGAAAGATTTTATCCAACACCAACACCCAACATTTACCTCACTCACTCTCTCTGTCTCAAAGAAAATAGTGTGACTTCAGTTTGAAATCTGAGCTCTGATTCACCTGCAGTAGTTTCTTTGTATTCGCAACTTTTCTGTCCCATCATCCCATTAACAAATTCACTGAAAACTCTTCAGAGCATTCCTATTCAATTGAACCTTAAGAATTTCTAGGGAGCTTCTTAAATCATTTTAGCCATTCATTAAAGCCAGTTTTCATGAAACACATGGGTGTAAAAATCTCTGGGAGCCTCAGGGATCAAAATCATTCACGCTGAAAAATAGATTAGGTAACAGTGACACAAAATGCTTGCTGAAATTATTTTAAGATTTAACACTGGAGTCTTCATTGACTTTAACATGTTTTGTGTGCTTTTACTTTTTTACTTTTTATAGTTCTGTTTATAGTGGGCTATCAAATATCATTAAGTGGACCAGAATATCATAGAGAGACCACCTAACACATAGCAATGTGCTGGCAATGACCCCATATCTTCTTGCTGCAACTTTTGAACATTTGAACAAGCAAATTTCAGAAAATGTAACAAATAATGTAAATGTAAAGTTGTAGCTATGGTATGTTCTTTATGTAAAAGAAAAAGAGAGTTTTCTACTCTTGTGACAAATTAATATTTCTGTGTGTTATTCAAGTTCAGTTATTGTAAGGCTTGAGTTTTCTGTATGCCACCTTCCTTTGTATTCTCTCACAATGAGCAATGACGGCTTACGAAAGCCTTTGCTTTGTGAGGAGGCCATGAAGAGTCTGTGGAGTCAAACAGATGTTGATGTATGTTTGAGGCGTTCTGAGCAGCTCCTCAGAATGGCTGATCACAGGCTTTGCCTCATCTATGGCTTTATTTAGTCTCCCATTGGTTTTCAAGCCATGTTTAATCTCTCCCCCTCAGTGGCTCTGAAAACAGCACCCGCTCAGCCTCCTGTTATTGTGTAGTCTTTGAAGCCACCCTTTTTCAACTACATTCTCTCTCTCTCTCTCTCTCTCTCTCTCTCTCCCTGTCTGTCTGTCTGTCTCTCTCTCTCTGATCTCTTGGGTGTTTTATATCCTGCATGAGTGACTGACTGCCATAAAACAAACCTTATCACCTGAGTGTCATTATTTATCAGCAGAGTAAATATAGGAGGACTCAGATTACACACACAAGGTGCATGGAGTATCATCCAGTCCCATTGGCGCTCTAGTAGACTTTAATCAAATGCACACATGCACGCAGTATTGTTGCTTTCATGTGCTATTTGATTGCTTGTCCTCCGCAATATAAGAAAGGCATACAGTCGCAGCGAAGTGCGGGAAGCATGGCCTGTCATTATTGTAACCGACGCTTTTGTTTGCGCTTTGTGATTCAGAAAGGTTAATATGTATGAAGAATATCAGAGGTGGCTGAGCCTGAGTAAGCCTGAATAGAGAACTCTGGAGGATGTGAGGATTGTTAAAGCGAAAACAGAAAGGGTCACAGGTTTTTGGAAACAGACATACAGCTCCATCTGCCCTGACAACAATGATAGCCCCCTGCATTTGTGTGCTGGACCGTGTCTGCTCCTTTTCTCCCCCATCAACCTTGAAGCATTGCTTCAGAGCGATAAACCCTTTGTTACTGGTACAATGTGTGAAGAAATGGCAGATGCTTGCTTTTAGATTGTTTTTAGCAGCGTTTTAGTGGGTCAGAGAGCTTTCAGAGAGTTTTTTCCTGAGGGAGAAAATCAAACATTACTTTCCTTCAAGGTAGTTTCCAGGGAAACAGAGGTGGGAGGAACCATGGGAAGGCCTTTTTTGTTGTTTTTGTTGTCTTTAGCATAAAATAAATCTTCCGAGATTTATATTGTTTGGAAATGGAAAAGGGTTTTTGTGTGATATGTTAATGGTACAAGTGGTAAAAATGTTGGATGGGGAAAAACAATACTGTATTGATATACTCATGACAATAAATCAAACAATTTTGTATTTTGTCATATTGTGACCTAGATATCGATGAAATATAATTTCACCAGCACCCTGCAGTAGACAACAAAGCAAATTTCTTTCAAGAAAATTCTCCAGTTAAACTGTCAAGGTTTCTTTGAAAACATTATATATTTACCAAGGGAATGACTAAACCTTGCCTTTAAACTTAAATTGTCTATGATTTAAAAAATATATATGTGGTGTGGGGTGAGTAAAAATTGCCCTTAGATGTGTGAGAGCAAGTGTGAATGTTTGTGAGTGTTACCCATGTAGTGTTAGACATCTACTCGGGATGTATCCTGCCTATGGCCTGAGATGCTGGGATAGACTCCATCTTCCCATGACCCTGCAGAGGACAAGAAAGTTTAGAGAATAGATGGATGGGTGTGGTGATTGGCTTGAAAAGCATGCTTTATTAAACCTGTAGTTTTGTTTTCACTTGTCTGTACAGGTGCAGGTCTCAGGTCAGTCTCCTGCCTCAGCTGATGACTTGTATTTGGTTGGTCAGCAGTCTGGTGACTATCCTTTAGACGATGATGACTTCACTTCTAGTTCAGGATCTGGTAAGGATGGTTTAAATCCCTCATTCAGGTCAGACTTACAATTTTTCATGGGTGATAAAAAAGCAAGAAAAGGAGATTTGCAAGACTTGCAAGATATCTGAAGACCAGAATATCACAGAGTCTTGGGTAGGCTCTTTTCACATAGGCCATTAAGCAATGATTCTGTGCTAAAAACCACTTCAAACACCTTAGCAACCACATAGAATTTCCCTGACAACCACCCAAAACGACACATGAGTTTTGCATCAGCAGGAACCATTTTTTTTTCATAAAATGAAAAAAAAAACTATATTAATGTAGCATCTGCTGTGTGACACATTCACAAACATTCACAAAACAGACAATAAAAATCCTGGAATTAAGTATTTTAGAGCTCGGGCTGCCTGTCTTTTTCGGTCTGAAGGCTGAGTAATGGGTGGTGATGATCTTCTAGGTGGTTGCTAGACAATACCACCCATCCTGTGAGTGGACAGATGTTTCACTTGTGTTCAAATGCGGTCAGCCAAAGCCACCATGGTCACCCAGCAGATGTCTGTTCCATACAGAAGTGCTGCATTATTAATCAGTAATTTCTCTGCCTCTTACTGCTGTACCACTGTGCCCTGTACCTGGCACAATTACAGTGCCAAATGAAGAGAACCACTGCAATATTTATGCATTTTATGTAATTCATCTGTCTCTCTTGGAAACACTTTTAGAGTGCAGGCAATCTTCCCTGAAAGTAACAGAAAGGTAGAACTTGGAAAATTTTAAATAAAGCATAGAATCTGGTTTTGCTTCCAACAGGCTGTATAAACATTTACAGATGTTACTGTCCAGCAAAGCCACTTGCTACTTACCGGTTGTCATTTTAATTTCTCTGACTTGAACCTGACTTGAAATGAATGTAAGGGAAATTTCTTCGGTGGCAAAATTATTTATTTGTTGCATTCCCATTAAGATGACTAAATTTCATCGATGGAATTTTGAAGAAAATTTTATGAAAATTTTGTAAGTGTGCTTAACAAGGGTGCTCTGTCCTGCACCTGAAAATCTACCTTCCTGCAGAATATAGATTCAGTCTACCTGAAGCAGCCAAAAATGTTCTTAGAGCTTGTTTAGAAATTCCAGGCAGGTAGAATGTGGTTGGAAATAAACCTTCAGGAAACGCGTTTTTTTTGCCATACTAATGACAGTCCTAGCTCATCATTTTATTTCTTATTGGCCCTTTAGGTTACAGTGATACAGACGATGATGAGGACACATCCACAGTAATTGTGCAGTACCCAGAATTCAATGCTGGTTCCACTCAGGAGCCTTTCTACTCCAGCAGCCCCAGCTTCGAGTCCTCCACTTCCAGACAGATGGACAGAATCAACATAGAGACTTTCATTAAAACAGACCAGGAAACAGAGGTGCGATTGCCCCTCCATTTCAGTTGCATTGCAAGTGATTCTGACACTATTAAAGCATGGACTCCCACTGGAACCTAAACCTGCAAAGTCTGCAAAACTTGGACAGCTTGTGAAATTCCTGATATTGCACCTGTTTGACTTATGTGCTAATATGCTGTCTCTTACAGTTTTACTGAATATCACAGTTATGTTAGACCTTTCAGTTTTGTTATTGGATCTCTTTTTCTGACACTGTCTACAAGTTGGATTGCTTTTTGACCCATCAGCAATTTTGATGTTAACCTTTTCCCTCTCTCTTTAGTCCTCTGATTATCTGACAGAAAAGCCCCAGGTCTCTCTTGAAGCCACTAGCTCGCAAAACAGTGTACAAGATGCTGGCCCACTGCATGAGGTTCCCACAGAAACTATCTTCCAGAGGACAGAGGTTCTGGCAGGTATGTTTAAACCCAGCAAAATTTAAACAATTAAGCAACGTTTCTGTTTTAAAACAACTTGTATGGACTGTATGTGATTCAGTTTTTTTCTAGTACATTTGTGCATAAAGTTATGACTCTATTTCATTTAACTTCATACTTGAAGCTCTAATATGTGTCTGTGTTAAAATATTTTAATGTGATTTTGGAGTTGGATATAAAACTTATTTTGTCTTATTGTTATTCTTGTATTTTTGGTGCAGCGGTTATAGCTGGTGGAGTCATTGGCTTTCTGTTTGCCATCTTCCTCATCCTCCTTCTGGTCTACCGTATGAGAAAGAAGGATGAGGGAAGCTATGACCTTGGAGAGCGTAAGCCACCCAGTTCCGCCTATCAGAAGGCTCCAAGTAAAGAGTTCTATGCCTGAATGACCAATCATTGCCAACAGTAACATCGTTATGACAACCATCTCCTCTCAAAGAATAAACTGGGTCGGTTGCACCTTGAAGAGATATTATATGGGGAGCCTGTACTTTAAAAATGTAACAAAAAATTATTTTGCTTCACAAAGCCAAGCAAGGCTTGTATTTTCTGTTTTGGGATCAAAAATGGCAAACATTTTTTCTATGGTTTTTGAAAACAAATAGTAAAAATATTTGTTGGAAAAAATGTATGAAAGTTAATCCTTTCTTCACGTTTTAGACATTGACTACTTTGTAACAGTAGAAGTATGTTATATTAAAAAACAAAATGATTCAGAGATGGAAATTTTGGTTTATAAATGTACTGAATTTGATACCTTTAATTTTTCACTGATTACATTTCAGTAACTTATGATCTCAATGTGGACTTTACCAGTTTTTCATCTCAGTTTTGATGAAAAAGCTCTTTTTGTAAAGCATTCTTTTGTCTGTGCCATTAGCTTCTGTTCTTTTGTCAACATGAATGTTTGTATTTTTGTCTGGCCAACAATCAAAGCATTCCAAAAAACAGCATTTTGGAGAATGTTTAGACATGTTTTGTCATTTAATGTTATTTCTGAAATATATTGGGTGCAGTGTTTGGGTTCAAGTCCCTAAAAGTTTAAATTCTTCTTAGCCTGAAGCCAAGAACACATTCCACCATGCTTATGGTCTCTCTCTCTCTCTCTCTCTCTCTCTCTCTCTCTCTCTCTCTCACTCACGCTCTCTATTTTAAAAAGATCAGTTAAATCTGAATAGAACATAGGTTCACCTAATTAAAAAAATCTTTTATTGATGAAATATGGAGGGTTTTTAGATGAAGTCAGTCTTAATTATGAACAAGTTTGGTAAGTTGCACAGAATCTTCTGAGAGTTTCATGACATTTACCCAGTTAAAGACGGCAGTATTACTGATTTTTACACCCACGGTGTTTCCAATCGACACATTTTCAACAGTCACTGTTGACTGAATCGCTAATGAAGGCTGTTTCACTTTCACAATATTAAACTTTAGGTGAAAACAGATTTTAAAAAAATTTCCTTTATTCTACTGAATGTCTCTGACCTTCCAAAGACTCAAACAGTGTTGTTGTTAACAGTCACGAGGATGAATAGTGCAGATAACATTTGCTCATTTTTAGTCTCTCCTTACCATGTGTTTCCATTGCATTTCTTTTAAAGACCTGACCATTTAGTCAATGACGTCTCTGTATATGTTAATATACAATAATTTATAGAATATAATTATTTATATACTACATATTATATGTAATATGTTAGTTCAGATCTATGAAAATGTATATTCACAAATGTTTTAGAAGCCCTTGAAGTGCCTACTGTTCTGAAACAGACCTACAGGGACTGAGGACATTTGTGCATCAAAACAATGTTTAAAGTTAGAACTGGAGAAATGTGATGATGCTAATGTCACAGAATTACAGAAACAGTATTGTATTTCAAAACACTACTGAATAAACATTTTCTCATGGTATTTTACTTGTTTCTTGCACGTCTACCTGAATACACTCTGAGTGCCTCTCTGTGAAGATTACTCTTGAACCGTTCCATCTGTCTGTGTATGGATGCGTACATAATGAGTCACGCATGCCGATTGTCACCTGACTGTCTCTCCAGACTGTGGTGGAAATGTAACACCTCTGAAGAAGATTGCTCTGGGATTTGTTCGTAGATGTTAGAGCTTTGACAGGAAAATGTACTAAACACTTGCTACACAAACTGTTTCTGGGTCTCTCACATAGTTGTCACAACAACAGTATACAGACATTCAAACCATTTTGGAAGTTACACATCTTGCAGAAGAGATATACAATAACAATGTACATAAGCATAGGTGTACAAGCACAGACCCTTAAAATATAGTCATTCTGTTAAACCTTATTTCAGAAATGTGATTTTCAATGTAAGTTTATAAAAACATGCTATCAGATTAATTTTGGTTTAAATGCTTAAAAAAAGATGCGCCATCAAACTATTTACTGCTATTACATGTCTAGATATTCTGAACATTTGATTGGGTTTCAAATCAAAATGAACATAGATGATCCTCTTTAAATTTAAATCCCTTTAAAGCCACTTTATTTTTTCTGTAAATGTAATTGAACTAGTGTATGTTATTTTTAATAAAATTTGCTTGAATAGCTATGCAGACATAAAAATACATATCCTTTTTATTTATAAAAACTACATCATCATGGTAAATAATAATTTTAATTGAGTAATTAATCCATTTAATTTCTAATATATAGTTTATATTATGTATTATAAAAGTTACAAATACTGTTTATGTCACCAAAACCAAACAGCAACATGACTTGTCAATGCCCTCCCAAGCCACCGTTCCACTTTTAAACGCGTTTTATCAAATGTCCCATTGCGCCTGCCGTAGGCACATGAGTGCGTAATATTTTTAAGGTATGTATAGTTCACTTTCATTCTGAAACATGCCCGTAAATATAAATTATTAAAATTATGCATGTAATTATAGTTGTGTAATTGTGTATATATAATTATAGTCTTAATTTTACCTGAAAACTGAGAATGAGCTTTTATTTAGTCCGCATCATTATTTTTGCACACATCAAAACGTTTGCTGTTGTTAGGACTGTTTTATCAGCTGTAGATGATTAGTTAATAAATGCGATTATTATTGATTCTTGTAACGTCACATGCATTAGCTATTAAATGAATGACAGTAACTTTAATTGAAACCTTTTTGTATGAAAAACGATTGTAGCTGACGGTCGAGGGAGAAAAATACAGCAGTTTTTGAAGTCCAGGAAGTACATTTCTTAATAACCATTTGAACTGCATTTACGTCTAAAGGACGTTTTAAAAAATCATTTTGAGACACATTTTGAGACATTTTTAAGTATTTATAGGTATTTATGCATTTATATATCAACGGTAATATCTCTTTTTATGGATGTAGAGGTGTATGACTTTATCTCACGTGTGCTTTTCAGATGAACGGCAATAAAAGCAGAGGTGGCAACTACATAAGGCTGCAGACAGTGCTGAGTCTTCTTTTTCTCAGCTGTTTTCTGCAGTGTCAGTCCAGTCCTTCCCATCACAACAGCAAACCCCTTTCAGACAGAGAGATTTCAAAATACTCTGACATTGCTCAACAAATTATAAATCTGGCAGTATATGGCAAAGCCCAGAATCGTTCCTATGAGAGACTGGCTTTGTTCACTGACACTATTGGAAACCGAGTCAGTGGCTCTAGGAACCTGGACTTGGCCATCAAGTATATGTACAGTGCTTTAACGCAGGACGGCTTAGAGAATGTACATCTAGAACCGGTAAAGATCCCTCACTGGGTGCGGGGGGAGGAGAGTGCGGTAATGCTTCTGCCAAGAAACCACACTCTTGCTATACTAGGATTGGGTAGTAGTGTGGGAACACCTCCAGGAGGTTAGTAGTGGCAGTCCGTCATGTAATATGTCTAAAATCTTATGTCTAAAAGTACCTGCATGTCTAAGTTTGTGTTCTTCTGACAGGTATAGAGGCAGAAGTGTTGGTGGTGGAGTCTTTTGAAGAGCTGAAGAAGAGAGCGAGTGAGGCTAAGGGGAAAATCATAGTGTATAACCAGCCGTTTGTCAGCTATGGGGAGACTATAGCTTATAGGGCTTCAGGGGCCTCAGAGGCAGTGAAAGTTGGAGCCGTGGCATCCCTTATTCGTTCAGTAACTCCATTCTCCATCAATAGGTTAGAATCAATGTTCAAAACATCATGTTCTACCTTTAGATTCTGGTTCAAATTTAAACCTGCGCTCTTAGGTTACAAGCTAAATGTTTTTTAGTCCATGTTAATTAGCTTTGAGACCATCTGTATGCTAATGTACTCTTGCAAATAAATTAAGCCAAAACAAACTTTTAGCAAATACACATTTAAAATGTACTGATTTAATACATTTAATTCTTTCTTGTCATGGAAAATGTAGAATGTAGTGATCAAAAATATTGATCACTCACCTCTCTGAATTTTTGTCCAAAATAAATGCTCTCTAAATTGAGCTAAATTAAATAATAAAAAAAAATAATAATAAAGAGATGATACATATTTGATATTTGACTTTTATATACTTTTCTTTTGAAAGGTTGATTTATTTTTTATTGAAACTGTAAACAGGAAGTTAGGATGGAACATATTGAAATGCTTGTCTTTTTTAATAAATGGCCTGTATTATACAGTGGCATGTGCATTTATACAGTATCTCAGTGTTTCCACTCAGTGTTGTGTTGTTTTCAGCCCACACACTGGCTGGCAGTGGTACGAACCTGGAGTGGCTCAGATCCCCACTGCCTGCATCACGGTTGAGGATGCCCAGATGATGAGCAGGATGGCTCACAGAGGCCAAAGGATTGTGGTGTGTCTGACTATGGGGGCTCAGACACTGCCAGATGTTGACTCCTTCAACACTGTGGCTGAAATCAGAGGCAGTAAGCATCCTGAACAGGTATGTGCCTCTGAATAAGCTGTGTTGAACTGTAATGAACCTCATAAAACATTATGTAAACATAAAATATTCCCAACCTATTTTACTTGCAACTAGAAATATAGGTAGGGCAAGGCTTTTTTTTTTAGCCATCAGGAGTTTGTTTTATGAAAATGTAGTTCCAAACCAGCACAGAAACCAGAAATTTGAAATTGCCGAAACTTAAACAGCTTACTTATGATTACAGTATTTGAATAATTTTTTCAAAATAAAGACAAATGTAAGTACTGATGAAGGCCAAAATGATACATGCCATGTGTAAATATGTATTGAGTAATCCATATTTTTAAAGTAGGGTCAAAATTACACTTTTCAACTGAGAATAGGGGCTAAATTACAGGGGGTAAAAAATGACTATAAAAGTTGGCAGCATCATTATATTTTTAAATGGCAATGGTGACAGTTCACACACAAGTACTTCTTGTGTTTTTTTTATGTGCTTGTAACTTAAGAAGGTTTTTTTTTCTTGTAACTTAAAAAGTCATTTTTTTTCTCCAAGGAAAGAATGATCAAACTTATTAGCCTGTGATCTCTAGTTGATTTGACATGGAATGACCTAATAGGAACATCATGGCCCAGTTTCACAGACAGAGCTTAGATTAGGCCAGGAGTGGGCCTTAATGTGCTAAATTATGCAATTACAGCTGGTTAGTCCTTTTTTAGATTAGTCTGCAGCTAGATTAGTAGTTTAGAACTTATTAATTAAAGTTAACTGTTAATGTATTAAGAAGTTAAATAGGGTTCATTTTGATTTCACTTTAAAACACTGCATGTAGACCATGTAGAGAGATATTTATCAACAAAATTGTAAGAAAGTTTTAAGCTTAAAATGTCCATTGTTTTATAAAAAGTCTTTCAAAGATTCATACCTCATAGAGTGCTCTGTTTCTAAGGAAGTCTAGTGAAAGATTGCCTTGACCAACAACCATGAAATCAGGTGTTTTCAACAGGCATTCTAGGAATTCTCAGTTTTTATATGATATAGTGTTGATTGACAAAATATATGTGCTAACAACATACAGTCAGACCGAGACGAATGCGCCTGTCTGTGTTAGATTCTCCTCCAGACAGTCGTTATCTATGTTATATTCTCTGCAGATGCTCATTTTGAGCTGAGCACTAGTCACACGTGTTTGACGTGTGTGTTCGTCTCACTGCTCAACAGGACACCAGATAGCCAATTACAGAGATCAGCTTGTTGTTGCCCTCGCAGTGCTAAATGCTGGTGTTTACAGGATAGAATCAGCTTCTGAATCAGAGGAATAAGGTTCTAATGTGTCTGTCGCTTCAACCCCAATTATATACAGTATAAGCTGGTCAGCTGACACTGTGGCCTCTATGACTGATAATCGCACATCTGCCCAGCGTCCACTGCCAGTTTATATCTAATTAGAGACTTGTTAGACCAGTCTCTGCTCCTGTTAACACGTCAGCCACCCGTCAGTTGCACAGATATGCTGTTATATTTTCAGCAGTCTTCCCTGGTAATGTCTTCTGTGGGAGGTGGTGAAAGTGTGATTAAGTGTGAAAGGAGAGAGAACTATTCTGCAGTCTTAAATTTTAATTAAAGCGTTCGGCTTGACTGGTCTGTCTAGTATTACTTGACCTCAGTTACGTGATCACATTCGCTTTTAGAAACCCATGTAATATTGTTTTATAGACGTTCAGTTTTGGGGTGAATCTCATGACAGCCAACAAGAACATGTCCGGGTGGTAAAAAACTATATTTTGCGTCAAGGAAATGAGGTTCATTTTTAGCAGTGATTGGTGGTCTCAAATATCTTTGTGTTTTGGGAGGAGGAGGGTGGGGGAGGGAAAGAAAAAGATTTGTATGGCTAACTCTTCATTAAAAAAGTCTTCTCAAATCATTAATTAAAAGGACCAAACCTTTTTAAAAATGTGTTGCTGGTCTCGTGAGGGTTTTTGAAGATACGTGTAAGTAATAAAAACAATAAAAAACAACAATATTCTAATTTGTTAGTTTGATTACAACAATTTGCAAAAAGAGGGTGAAGGTGGCAGTTTAAGGGAGTTGTTTTTATCATTTGTTTGACCCCTCTCATGACCCCTCTCATATCCAGCCCTAGGACTATTAAGATTTTTTATGTCAATAGGAATTTTGGAGTAAATGTGTCAGTTGTCATGTGGTGCAAATGTAGCTGTATAGTACATATTGTCTCAACAATAGGGAGCCCCAAATGGGAAATATGGCAGGAGAATATTATTACAACAATACCGTAATAATGTCCTAAATATGACTGTAAAATAAACATTTCAGATTATATTCACTATATAATGAGCCTTTTACGCTTAATCAAAAAGGCTGACAGAACCAGATATGCGTTTAAGTTAAATGTTGCATACCCCTTGAAAGAACACATTTACACACACACACACACACACACACACACACACACACACACACACACACTGGTTTGTTCCTCTCCTTCATATTCTCAGCAGAATGGAATGTAGAGGATTGCTGACTAAACAGCTTCCGGCTGCTGCTTCATTTGGATTTTCAATGATATAATAACTCAGTTAGAAGAAATAGTCCTTTAACTTTGCAAGATGGCAAAAGCAGATTCGCAGATTTCCTCAAATTATATTTAGTGATTAAGTGCGACAGAAGATCATTCTGAGAAGTTGATTAAGCTGCACTTGATATTGAATATTTCATAAATTCTCGATTTTCCAGCTCTGCCTACTGTTGTAAGAGTTACTCTGGGTAAAATCCTTTCAGTTCAGTTCTGAACCGGTGATGTAGTGTTTCAGTCCGGGTCTATATTTGGCATTGAAATTCTAATAAACGGAGAGTCATTAGCAGTAATGGTGTTAGCGCTGAGAGCTTATTTCCTGTCTGTCAACTCATCAGGTTGTGAAACTGAATAGCAGGAATGAGCGATAATGTCTTATGACACACACAGGTTAAACGCAATCCCGGTGTGATTCATTACGTGTCATATAGCCTCCATTTGGCATTTTACGTACGAAATTCCTGCTTTTGTTGAAACAAGAAACAGCATTATACCAGTTAATTAAGACAGATGGCAGGAAATTCAGAGAGAGTGTACTTCTGGTCAAATTTCTGCGATCAGCAGGGATTCACTGTTAACATTTATTAAAACTGGCACTGTTTATTGAGGAAAATTCTGTTCTGGGGATCAACAATTGACACCAAACTATTGTTAACCGAGCTAAATGTTGAAATTAACATTGATGAAATGCTATATAAGCTATGAGAGTTCATGTTAACCACCATGTCAAGATAGTTTACTAATGTTGACAAATTGAACTTTTTGTTAAACTGTTGCCATATATTCATCTGACCCATGGAATGTTACTGTTAGATAACATTCATTATTTTTTGTCGTAAATGTTGGTTTGGCAGATAAAACTCTGAAGGGCTGGCCTGGCTAAAACAGCAGCAGAAAATCATTGTTAAGCCCTGGATTTATATAAAAATAAAAAAAAATTTATCCCATGTAGTTGTTTCAATTTTTTAGTTGTTTTGAAAACTAAAATAATTCTAATCGTTGGATTATTTAAATACTATATATATATATATATATATACATTCATAGTGGTCACTGGTTTTATGAGGTGAATATAGATTGTGTAGGTGTTTGTTGTTTCCTGTCTGTCAGCCTCCTGGTGGGTGCCAGTTCAGCCTGTTGAGTTTCACATTCTACCATCTGTAGCAAAGTAGACCACCGATGACGTTGACTGGAGCCCCCTCCATTGTGTGTTTGTGTGTGGTTTGACAGAGGAGAAGGGACCGAGATCCAAGAGTGACACTTTTTGTGTAAGTGCGTGGGCTGCATAGATTGAAAGCAGGCCTAAAGATAGTGTGACAGGTTGTGTGTCCACATGTCTGCCTAATGCCTAGCTGCAGGAGAAACATTTTTACTTGGTATTAAAAAGCTCTCCCACATGCTTAGTGCTGCTGCCCACACTATGGGCTGCTTATACTAACAGATTTCTTATTTAAGAAATGAATTGCTAAAAGGGAAACTTCTGGCATTATACAGTACACAAACATGTCGCATTGTGCCCTCTAACAAGGCAACTTTTCTAGAAATAACTGTGCTGTAACAAGTCACATTGAACAAAAAGCATATGTTAATTAACAACTAATCATGGCTGAATGATTACTTCGGTAATTACTTTCTCTATTTATTGGTTAAGAGCCAATAGAACTCAAAGGCATGTGTTCTTACTGTCCACTTATATCAAATTAGGTTTCAGTTAAAATAGATTACCCTTGAAATCCATTAAACAACTCCATTAAAGTTCAAGTCAAGTGTCTTATGTCACTACTACTTCGGATAATGTCGGCACACTTTTTACTTTATAAAAGTGGTCTAAGGGGTTATGTTAATGACTACTAATTTTATCATGTAGTTTATAACTGATTACAATCCTGAAGTAATCAACCCAGCACTGTGTGTATGTGTGTATGTATACACACACGTATATACAGTGCTGCTTGAAAGTTTGTGAACCCTCCAGACATGATCAGGTTTTGTGTAAAAACAAAAAAAAAACCCTAATCAACTGTACATACAAAATCCAATTTGTGAAGCAGATTTCCAAATGATGGACACAAACAAAAAAAGGATATATTGTCATTATTTATTGAACAAAAGGGGTTAATCTCACATAAACTGGAAATTTGACTTTTTGCAGAAGTATGTGAAGCCTTTTTTTTAGTAGCTTGTGGCACCTCCTTTTGGATCCATTACTTCAACCAAACGTCTTCTGTAACCACTGACCAGTCTCTGTCTTGGGGATTTTTGCCCACTCCTCCTTGCAGAACTCAGCCAGCTGAGAGAGGTTGGAAGGACATCTGGCATGTACCACCTGCTTCAGTTCTAGCCACAACATTTCAATTGGATTGAGATCCGGACTTTGACTAGGCCAATCAACAGTGTGAACCTTCTTTCTTTTAAGCCATTCCTTGGTGGATTTGCTTGAATGCTTAGGGTTGTTGTTGCATCACCCATTTTTGTCCCAGCTTCAGCTCTCTGACTGATGGCAGGAGATTCTCTTCAAGAACTTGTTGATAGGTCTAAGAATTCAAGTTTCCCTGAATAATATGGAGTCACCCTGGCCCAGAGGCAGAAAAGCAGCCCCAGACCTTCACATTTCCACCACCATGCTTCACTGTTGGGAGGAGGTTCTTTTCCTGGAATTCAGTGTTAGCTTTTCTCCAAACATGGCGGCTTTGATTATGACCAAATACATTATTTTGGACTCATCTGAATGGACTTTCAAAAGGCTTCTGGTTTGTCCAAATGCTCTCTGGCAAAGTTGAAACGGGCAGCTTTGTTCTTTTTTGAGAGCAGATGCATGTACATTTACCCCAGATGCTGCAAGAGAGGTCTGCAACTCTCTAGAGGTAATGTGTGGGTTGTCCTTTACCTCATATATTAATTTTCTGGTGCTTTTTGATGATAGTTTTGATGGGCGTCCACGTCTAGGCGGAGTTATGGTCATGTTAAATGCCCTCCATTTGTAGATGATTTGTCTTGTAGTGGATGGATGGAGTTGGAATCGCTTGGAGATGGTCTTTTAGCCTTCCCCAGACTGATGGGCTGTAACCACCTTTTTCCTGATGTCCTCGGATCTCTCCTTTCCTCTTGGCATTCTTTGACTCACACTTCAGCGGTTGGTTGGTTTCCTCTCTCTTTTAATCAGTGTTACCCAACCACTTTCCTAAGGTTGTCTAATTGTATTGGTTTGCTTAACTGATTAATTAAGCACCCAAATGTGTTTCACCTGAATCGGTTACCCACTTGACTTTACCAATGCAGCTGGGACTTCACTTACTTTTGCAATTCAATCTTTCATGTAGTTTTTTGGCTACTCAAAAAATTCCCTCTAAACAAACATATGCAATTGATCAACATACATTTGACATTTAATTTATAAAAAACAGGTGATGGTAAAATAAGAAAATCATGGTAAAACAACAGTTCAAGGGGTTCACAAACTTTCAGGCAGCACTGTATATAAACAGACAAATCAATCCCTAATCCTTAATATTAAATATCAAATGTACTTATCTATCACAGTACAACACAACATTTAATATGTCTGTGTCTTCTTGTAGTAGCACATCTCTGTGCATGTATCATTTCCTGTTGCCTTCTCACAGTGTATCACTGCAGTTGGAAAGGCCTGCAGTCATGTTGTTGTATTGTTGTGTAGGATGTTTCTTGGGGTTACTGCGTGTCACGGCCCATTCTGTATTAATTAGCTTTAATGCATTACACAGTGTTCCTTTGTGTTGTATTACACTGTGCTGTGTCACAGTGTTTTCCTCTGCTGTGTTGTGCTGGATGGGGTGTAGCTTGTCCTGTCTGTGGTAATTGCACATCCAGTGTCATCCACCCCCACAGTGGCAAAGTTGGAACAGGCCTGAGAAGAGAGCTAGTTTATTAAATAATTCCCGTGGCTCGACTGCCTGAAGTAGAAGACATACGTTTAGATCCTGATCATGGAAACCTTGAGTACCCTCCTTTTTAGACTCCAAAAGTCTGTATACAGCATTTAAAAATGAAAGAAACTTCTTTGGTCTGAAAAGTTCTAATCTGATTGGCTGGCTTTACTCAACTTCCCGGAATAAGGGCACACAACATGTTTTTTTTATCAGTCCATTGAGTTTTTGTCTGTGCATGATCTGTGTTTGTTGAAATTCTAATCAAATTGGTTTATAACATTTGTGCTGTTTTACTGTCACCGTCAAGTCTTGCATGTCATAGTTTTAAATGTATTTTTTGTCTATTATTGGATTGGTTGGATTGACTTTATTAATCCCACACTGGGGAACTTTCTTTGAAACAGCAGTATTGGTAAAAACAACAGTTAACAGGATCCGTAGGATCAGCAAAATAAATATAACAATAGACAACATAAAACACTTTCTAAAACTATATTGCACATAATCTGAAATATTGCACATGCACATAATCTGAAATATTGCACATGGTCTAAATACTGCACAACAGCAAATTGTGGTTTAATTTCAGACATATCTGTCCCTAAAATGGAGTGTAAAACACAATGTGAACTGTGTGTGGTTACTTTACATGTCAGTGAAAAAATCTCTTTCTGTTGGAATGGGCAGGTCTTGGCTATAAAAAGCTGCAATGTGAACCAGAACTTCCTGTTAGACCTTTTCTATAACTGCGGTTGCTAGGCTAAAAACCAACTAGTTGGGCAGATGATATAAATGTTCATGAATAGATCTAGTTGACAGGTCTAATAGAGTTGGAGCTGACTGCCATTCTGGTGTCAAAAAGATTGTGAATTTACGAAAAGTGCATTTAGTTGCATTTAAAATGAGAACTTATTCAACCCCACCAGAACGGAGAAAAGACCACCTGTGAAGAAACACACAAAACTCAGTTTGTTCTACTTTTAGTATCCTAATAAACCCAGCCATGCATATCTGAGTCTGTTTTCTTCATTTTTATTTTTTTCCTTTCGTTTGATTTCTTCCTCCCTCTGCTTTTGATCTCTTTGTAATACAACAGATGGTGTCTGTGGTTATGGCTTTTATATATACCCAGAAATAACCTTGGAATGTATCCTCATCATCGTAGTCATCAACATCATCTGTAGTCTGTAAAGAAGGAAATACAGTTGTCTGAATTAACATCTAAGCTGTACTTCTGACAGGCCAACATCATTGAATTTCATGCAGAGCTTGGAAGTGCAGATGAAATGTAGTTCTTTTAAATTAAGGACAAGGTTCATTACGAATCATGAAATCTTTTACTTCAATAATCCATTTAAATCAGTTTCAGATTTTCCAGAGCTGCATTCTGAAACTCCATTGGCATGGAGATTAGATTTACTGAAAAGAATAAAAGCCAATTTGTTCGAACCTTTTTCAGACTGAATCTGAATTGCATTTATTATCCCCGGTGAATGTTTAACATCTGTTCATCACCACCACCGTCAGCATTTTTAAAGAGAGGAATTTGATATTAAAAGATAAATTATGCTGTGGCCTTTATGCATGGTTTATGAAGTTAAAGCTCAAGACAAGTTATCTGCCAAATAAATATTAATATAGAGGCAGCGATTAATATTCTTGCGCATGTAAAGTATGCAAGTTAAGCGTGGATATTCCACAAGGAAGGTCCTTTGTGTTATTTTAACATCTGTTATTGACAAATAAATAATTCAGTGTCATGAAATATAATCAGATCCTTGATTTGGAACGGTATTATACTGTTTTCTTAGAAACAACAGCATCCATAAGCAACTTTGGAAAGCATGGACTTGTCTAATGCCTGCAATGCACAGTGGCAGGCATCTTTTGGGGTTTACCCTGTCATAACCATTCATTTCTCCTGCTCCGGGGGCCAGGCTTCTGTCTAATAAATAATGCATTGAGCTGTGACACCCAGAATAGCTGCTTCGGTACCACCAAAGAGAGGACCAGCTCTCCACATCTACATTGTCTTTATGGAATAGACTTTCTAACCTTGATTGTGTCCTGTTATATGAGTGTGAGGTCATAAATGCAAGTTTTGGTTGCAGGAAGCAGCTCTCAGATGTGTGCACACGTTTTGAGGTGTTCAGTTCATCTTGAGGTTGGGGAATTAATTGACATATGTAAGTGTTGTAATATTTTCAAGGGCATATGTAGCAACATGGGGGAGTGTTAAAATATGAATCATACATATATTTCCATTTCCTGTTGAGTAAATACTGGAGGGATGGTACTTTCAGAGTTTTCCTCTTTGGGGGTTACCCCCATACACCTGAAGCCTGTATGCAAGTGCAACTGCATGTTTTAGCTCCCAACATTGTATTGTTCTTCTAATGCAGAGTATCAATGTTGTTAGAGCGCAATATCACATTTATGAATGAAACAAAGAATAGCAATGGCATAGTTGCATGATGTAATACTATACATCAATGTAATTGATGTATAGTATTACATCAATGCTATCAATGTAATACTATAATATATATACTAATTTCATCCCCAAACAATCTAAATAAATTAATGAAATATCCTCTTAAACATTAAGATGATATAACAACAGCCATTGTCTAGGAAAACCACACAGTATATTTAGATTATTTTTTGGGTGATTACATTTTGGTCTGGTTACGGTTTGCAGACTTGGTTCAGGTAAATTGGTCCATTAAAAACAACAAAGGGAAGAAAGTAATGACTGATTTTAAAAGTCTCTACAAACTTAACTGCCTTTAAACTGAAAACCCACAGTTCATAGTGTGAATGTGTGTTGGAGTCAGTCAAGCTTTACTGATACGCAAAATTAATTCCTGTCATTCCCATCATCTCTGTAGTAGAGCTGGTTCATTCTAGGCAGGGTCACTGGGAGCCCAGACTTCTGCATTTCAACAAACCTTCATTCTGTTCATTTCTTTACAATAACTTTTAAGTTTCTCATTCACAGAATTTTTAAAGCAGTGAGTAGAGCGATTGTCATTTCCTCTTCTTTATTTGGGTTTCCAGTTCCTCAGCCTGTTGTTTTTGTCTCCTAATTCACTGTCCATCATCCCTCTACCCACTTTCCGTTATTGGTCCGTCAACAGATCCTTTAGTTTCAGAATGAGGTTGAGATGTTTATGTCCTCTGATAACACTGGAATGAATTTAACCACCTCAGGGTTGACAGTTTATTGTTTCTGGCCTATGATGTATTGGGGGAATTCCACAGGGGGAAACCAGAGTTTATACGGTCCGCACTCCATCAGTACTGAGATGACAGGAGGCCACACCACTCATGACTCTGGGGTTTAGGAGGGCGGCTTTGGCCTTTGAACTCGGAACATTTTAAAAGGGAGGGAGCGCCCTAATTACTAAAAGGTTCACTGTAGGCTTGCATGGCTGGAATCTTTTGTGCCGTTTGACAAAAGTTTCCATTTTCCTTTCCCTTGTATAGTGGTAATGATTATTAACTCCAACACACACACACATTTTTTGCCAAGATAATCATTACTTTCAAAGTGTCATGATGTGTTATTTTCAAATTTAAAATAACAGATGCTAACATTTTACCATGTGAAAACACTGCCAGTCTCACACACCAACTTATTTAGAAACACCTACATGTTTTATATTTCTCTACAAAACAAATTGTAAGCATTAAAGCATGAGACTTTATATCAGAAGGTTTTTAAAGCTTAAGTGTGTAATTTCTGCACCTCTAGTGTCACCAATTGAAATAATGCAATAATAATGCAAAAATATATTTTTCAGACTGGTTTTGTGAAAACTTTCTCCATCTGGTATTAGTCAGACTACAGCAAACATGTAGTTTGCCCGCACCATGAGTTGAGCCAGTGTGGCTTGTGCGTTTTGGAGAACTCAACCTGGAAAGGGCTTACATGCACTTACATCTTTGCATATTAGGCAGGAACAGAAGATTCACACAGAGACATAAAAGTTACACACATCTTTAAGGTCATATTCTAAAGTAACATATTCAGTAAGGGGTCCAAATGTTTGACTGCTAATGTATCTGGTACCAAAAAACATGTTTTGATGTTTAAGACCCATAAGGTAATGTTATTTCCACTGGTTTTTACAGTGACCCAATAGAATTTAGACCTCACAAGATATTGCTAGCTGTGTTTTTTTTTGGACCTTGAATCTTTTTGGGCTCTGTAACCTTTGCCCTGGTTAGCACTAAGGCTTGTGCAAGCTGAAGGCTTTATTCTGTGAACAAGCAGAACCTTGAGCTCTGGTGTTTCCTCACAGACTCATTCAGCGAGCAGTGACATGCCGGTCACAGCCAAAGACATGCCTGAAAACACTGACGCTTCTGACTGATCTATGTGAGCAGGAACTCTTGGTATAGACCCTTGGAGCATATTACTAATCAGTACTAATGAGGGTGCTGCACAGGCTCTGTGACAGCAGTGAGTCAGATGTTCTTTAGATACAGTATGTTATCTGTGAAATAAGGGAATTAGAGACGGGCTTCAGATGGCAGAGGATGTGTATGAATGACTGCCTTATGGGACATTAGACATCAATTTACACAATAGCCCAATTTCTGAGACTGCAGCATAAATGCTTATGTTTTATATGTACTATTTTGAGTGTGAGAAAGGTTTAATTAAGTTTTAATTAAGTTTTTGGCATGTCTGCTTTTTGCTTTAATGACAGCATGCGCTCAAACTGGCTACCAGTTTTTGTAAAACCTGATGATCCATGTTTTCCCAGCAGGATTTGGGAACGTTCCAAAGGGTCTCTTATATGTTTCATTGGGAGCAAGGAAATCGTTTTGTACAAAAGTTAACAAGGGCCATTCACTCATTTGATAAGTAACCTAGAAATAGTGCAGAATCTACAATTTCTTATTTATTTTTGACATTATTCAAAATCCCAAAACGTTCTGTTCATTTACAAGTTTTAATGATATTTTGAAGCCCAGATTTTCAGTGTGTTCCCAGACCTCTGAACCCTCACCGAATGTTTATGATTTAAAAGACACAAAATTATTGTATTTTAATTTCTCAGCCATAGATAGTGGTTTTGTAAACAGCAAAACTGTTCATCCAGCCTTGAGGTGTGAATATATTCAAGGTTGGTTGTCAGGCGTTTGTCTCAGAAAATCATTGTATGAATTAAACTGGTCACCAGTAAAAGCA
The DNA here is from genome assembly GCA_036877585.1 of Botia kubotai. Lineage (NCBI taxonomy): Eukaryota > Metazoa > Chordata > Actinopteri > Cypriniformes > Botiidae > Botia > Botia kubotai. The sequence continues at coordinate 6,551 of JAZGTI010000844.1, read as the reverse complement.
ACAGCAGCCCAGAAGTGAATATTATGCATAACACCACGACTGCTAGAATAATCCATGGCTGAATATTTTGAGGTGGCTTAAAGAAATGAAAACAGTATGCGGATGACCTCATATCCTGGTACTAAAAAACAGTTCTTTCAATGGTTTGGCCTAAAAGAACAGATTCCTTCAAGTATAAAATACATAAAAACCACCATCTACAGTTAATTTCCATGAACACCAGTGAAAATGTTCCATCTGAACTTTAAAGAAAGGGCTTTGTGTAGCATATGATGTCATTTGGCATAACTCTACATCATGGAAACTTTAGTTTCTCTCCGGCATTTGGATGCGAGTGAATGAGGACTGCACGTGTTTGATTGTTGGTGGTTTTGGGGTTTGGAGGGTGAATTTGACAGTTTCAGTGTGTGCTGTCTGCCTCATTATGCACATCTGTGTATTTGATCAGTCTGTTCTCATTTCTTAAATCCGCAGAGCGACTGCATGACCTGAAACAGTCACTGTATTTTTCGGCAGACGTGCGGAAAAATAAAATGCAATAATTACTGGGTTTATATAGCAAGGCTCATCTGGTCAGTTCAGAGTCGAATAGATAACTTAATATAGTCTTAAATAAAGTACATAACTGTTTTTTTTTTTCAATTAATTGTGTGTCTGTGGCAGATTTCATGTGTCAGAATTAGGTTTGCGTTTTATGCATTTTTTATTTGGCATTTATTTTGCATAGCAGTTAATACTACACAAATTCTTATTGTATTCCTTAAGAAGTTAATAGACTGGCCAATAAATATTTTACTCTCTAAATCAGTCAAACTCTATAAAGCCTTCTGTTAATATAAAAGAAAATGAACGGTTTTGGGTTAGCAAGTTAAGCTCTATCAACAACATCTGACAAGATGACAATAACCACAGAAAATAATTAAATCTTCAAAACTAGTGTATATTGTGTTTACTGTAATGTACTTAAAATGAAAATCTATGGTTGCCCCACGGTTTACAATTTACGCTTGCTTTGCAAACTGAGGGGAAAATCCGAACGATTGTCTTTGGAAATTTACAGCATGCCACAGATGCTGCTGTTACAACTTAACTTGTTTGGAATCTGGAACATTCCTCAGGGCTTCCAAAAAGAACTTTTGAAACAAACCTGTTGTGTTTTCAGGAGAAATATGACTTGCTTCAGAATCTATGATCGACAGTCAAATTCGATACCATTTTATTCCTGAAGGTTTAATGACAGGAACATTTTGAACATTTTTAGACGTTTCATCATGGCTGTCTGTCTCTTTCATTTTAGCCTTGTGTGTTTTATGATCGGTTGAATTACAACAAAAAAGTCAGCAGACGGCGATCTGTAAATGATTTACTGAGTTTTGAAAGAGCTGGGAAGAACATACAGTCTGTTCTTTTTACAGTGAGTTTAGTCTGTTTGTCTCTCTGGTTGGTTCTTTTGCAGAGTGTTCTTTAAACCCTGCATTGGTTTTGCACTCTTCTTTAGCACACATAATGATGAACTTCCTGGAAGTGTTGGGGGTGGAGAGGTTGAATGAGAGAGAGAGTTTGTCTAACCTCTGTATGTCTGTCTCTCCACAAGCAAATTCACAATGACTTTACCGTCCCTTTACGGTAAACATTCAGTGTCAGTAAATTAGGCCATCATCTGTGTATTTACACATAGCTACACAAATGTTTTTGGACTTTGTGTATGTTTGCCATTCCCCAGAAATCCCTCAGTCTACACAGAGTCTGTCCAAATGAGATGCCCAGATGTAAGTAAACAGACTTTGGCTTGGATGGTGTCAGACTGGTCAGATTATGTAGATTGTAGTTTGTAATGGAATGCATTTTTGTTGTTTTGGACCCATCAAATGTCTAATATATTTACTGGGTTGTTGACTTGTTGTTAAAATTGTTTAGGTTTGATTATATCCTGAATGTCGGAGTTGTAATCACATTGTTACTAATGCATATTACAGGCACATCCTGATTTGGAAAGAGGACCCCATTATCTCTGAACCCCTAACACCCCCTACAGTAAAGCTAGACATTTAAGGAGACAGACTGTCATTTCATTGATAGCCCTGCATATCTTTCTCTCCCTTCCTCTCTTGCTCTCTCTGTCTCACTCACTTTTAGGCTATAAATCTATAATCACTTACAGTACCTTCTATTTCAAGAACCAGACAGCTTTTTAAATAAAGTTTAGATATTAAATTTAGTAGTAAATAGTAGTCTCAGACTTTTGGACTCCACTGTATATCAAGTTTCCATGGCATTTCCATGACAACTCTCTAAATGTACATAATGTTAAGAATGATAATTATATAACCCTATAGTACCCTACATATACCTCTCATTATGCACATCACAAAATATACTGTAATTGTGAAACAAATGAACAAATATGAGGTTACTCTCACTTGATTGACTTGTTTTAATTTGTACGTCTTGTTCGTTCAGCTGCTTGTACAGTATGTTCTGCCTTTCTGTGCTGCAGATTTGCTGCAGTATATTGAATGTGTGTTTCAATATGACTCCCCTCTGACAGCGAGTCCATTAGACTCAAATCCTCTCCCTGCGCGCTCTCTTCATTTCACTCTCTCATTCATATTTCAGTGTGTGGTAATTAATAGCCTCTTCCTTTCAGAGCTCATTAACAGGGATATGATAGTGTTTAATTATGAGGTCAGTCAGCTGTTGCATTCCACCCTGTCACAGTTATTAGGAAGTTAAGTTTAATCTGCAGACAGATCTGTCTGTGTCTCAGTTACTGAATCTCTCTCTGCCTGTTTTTCTGTCTTTTTGGCCTCCTTTCTAGCAGTTAGACAGTTAGCAATGCTGGTTTATTTCTGAGCCTGGTTTATTTCTGAGCCTAAAATATCTACAAAACTAAAACTGTCATCTCTCTAATACACAAATCAAGTTAACCAAATAAACAAACAAATGTGTTCTGTTAACACGTGACGGCGTATTTGTTAATCTACCAGTTCTGTGTTTTTGGACCACATCAAATTAGGCCAATACACCTGCCAAACCGGAAGTTTATGCAGTGCATTTCAAGCTTCAGTTTTTGAAAATTTAGTTTGCATGTTTGTTTGCATTTTGTACTTGAAGTGAAAAAATAGGTTCTGTTTGTGAGTAAGGTTTGAAGTGGGTTACAGAAATTAGACAAATTAAGTTTTATGGTGAGCTGTGCATTGATGTAAAGCTTTCAGACAGTTTTAGATGTTCTTCTGTGTGAGTTATAACTACAAACTGGGAATTGTGTAATTTTACGTGCACATTTAATTTAATTGATGTTCTGTTTAATTGATGTTCTGCGATTACGTTGTATGTGTCTGTGCTGTTTGAAGTTCTTCACATCTGATTACTGTAGTTTGTAATGCCGTTTAAAATAGGGCTTCACCCAAAAATCACCCAGCTCACCCTGTCATGTCAAACCCACATGCTTTTATTTTTTTTTGTGTGGAACACAACAGGAGAACTTTTGAAGAATGTTAATGAAACAACACCAGTAAAGAAGTGGTCTAAAAGGAGTCCATGTAAATCATTGAAGATTACCCATCACAATATGGCAAAAAATATTTCTAAACTTTTATTTCTTATATTTCAGTGCAGAGGAAAAGGAAAGAGGAAGATTATCAGTTAATAACACCAAGGTTCGGTCTGTTCCTGTTGAATTGCTTCATAAACTTGGCATAAAGCACACATGTTGTAAGGGCTACTTTTATGGTGCTTTTGGGAGCTTGACAGGCATGCTAATTATGAACTGGCATTGTATGGAAAATAGTTGTGAAAAGATTTTTTAGAAATGTCTTTCACTTTTCAGACACACAGGATTATAACAGTGCAGTAAGTAAGGACAGAATTGTCATTTCCTGTTTACTAATCCAGCAAGTCTGTAGAACAGTAGAATATTTTGATGGTCTGAACATTTTCACATAGGTGTTTCTATCAGTCTCTGCGGTGTTTGAACATCATGTTTGACATCATGAAAGCACCAAATCTCACCGTATATGAGATCAAAGAAGCTTTGTACTCTGTTGAAAACAAAAGAATGGTCAGAAAGTTGCTTTTTCCAGCTAATTTTGGAGTTGACATTGGTACAGTGCTCCGATGGAGATTTGTTTGAAGTTTACCTGATGTGACTGGGGTAACTCACAGATGGCTGGCATAAATTAATGTTAGACTTTTCTCAAAATTGCATACTTTGTGTTAACTTGCCATGAGACTGACAGAAACATGATATTGACTAAATCCGTCTTGGTATTCAAAAATAAGATTGAGGTTGGGGGGCGCTTGTAGATGATTGTAGCTGATGTCCAGACATCATTTGCCAACAGGATGCTGTAGGCAGATAGTTGACAAAGCATCTGGCAACCCTCAAAAACCTTCAGGATGTTTATTGACAAAAGCCAAGCTTCTGCGCGGTCTGTGGGGGCCGTTCTGTGGGGCTGTTCTGTGGACTGCAGTCTGTCAGCAGAAAAAAGACAATGGCAATGTTTGTAAGCATTATTCTTTATGCAGCTGTTTATGCAGCAAATTCACTTTATGCTTAAAGTAAATGTAAATTGCAGAAAGACGCTCTCAGTGGAGCACAGGGAGATATTTTTAGCCAGTGTTAGAACTATGGAAGGTGAGAGGAGGATGTAAATCTAATCTAGATCATCAATCTAAAGCTTTGTCTGTGGCCCGGGTCTGACAATATCCATTTACACTGACAACCAACATCTGGAAAAGTTCTGCCTTTTTTAGGAAGAATGTGTGGCAAATTCTTTACCGTCTGCTTTATAAGTCCTTGTTTTATATTACAGTCAGTTGTGTAACCGTAAATGATACTAAACAATGGAAATGTGTACACATACGCATACATATATGTTCTCAAGTTCCTCTTTAAGTATTCACTTTCTGTTTTCTGTCTGTGTCCTTCAGGTGGTGTTGCTCAGTGGTCATCTGGACAGCTGGGATGTGGGGCAGGGGGCTATGGATGATGGGGGCGGGGCCGTCATTTCCTGGGAGGCACTTTCTCTGATTAGAGACTTAGGTAAGACACATGTTGATAGTATCCTGAAAAAAAAATAAATAAATATGGGGTGAATTTAGGTAAATAGTTGTGATTACAATGACAGTAATTACAATCATGTGTATTAATCATGTGTGTTTGTGTGTCATGTGTGAGGAATAACAATAACAGCCAATCAGTCTTCACAGAAAAGGGGTCTACTATCACCCTAAAGGTTTTCTGACTCTACATTTTCCTACCTATTATAAAGCTTCGTACCAAATAATAAATAGGATATTAAATATTGATTTGAAAATATATCATTTTGTGGCAGCATTACAGAAAATTGGTTGCGCGGGACAACAGTTAATTATACAGTTTAGCAGTTGTTATGTAAAATCTATATAAAACCACATAATGCCATTTTTGACCAACCAGAATTGTTCCAGAGAGTCCTAAAATAAATAATGTATATTTCATACAGACAAGGAGTAACTGCTTCATGTTTGGAAAGTGACCTCTGGTTAATAGTTCAGCATATTGTTTTGCAGAGATGTGCTGTTTCTGTAGAATAAGTACAGCTTACTGAGAATATTCTGTTATAAGGATTATTAAAATTCCTGCCGAGTGTCAAAATGTAATGGAGTCTCTTGGCCCCTTTCCTGTAATGTTGCTTTATTGCACAGGCAACACCAAGGGTTGTGCTCATTTGTATTTAAGATCTTTCTCTTGCCAAAAACATTGGCAAAATAAAGCTAGAATCATGCACGGTAACCACAGACAGCATGATTAATTTCAGCATTGGTAGAGTAAGCATTTTAAATGATCATAAACAACATTTATTTTAACAAGTCTTTGGCTCTGATTTTAGCTTGCGAGTTTTTTGAGATATTGTGAGTTATTTGCTCCATAAATCTTGGACTTTGACTCCTCTACTTTGTATCAGAACCACGTTCTGGTGTGTAAGCACCCTTAGCCCTGCTCCCTGCTGTTATATCTAACTTAGACACAAAGACCAGGTTTACTATGTGGACAGCAGTTTAGGAGAGGGAAGCACGTACAGACAGTTCTTCTATCTGGATCATTGAGAATTCCCAGCACAATTAAGCCTGAAATATCTCTCACAGACTCATACATACCAGAGGTACAGACAGTTATGAAGTGCCCAGTATGCAACTGTCTGAGGAGCCAAGATAATCCAGTACTGTCTAACCAGAAACGTCAGCATGTGCCAACCTGAACTCATGAATGCAGTTTTATTTTAAATATAAATTTCCTTTCTTCTGTCTTTTTGTGCATAAGTTCAGATTGATAAATCTGGCTAACCTTGATGGGAGTCTGTGAGGAAGTATTACAGTGACTGCATTATGAAAATGTATTCTGAAATATTATGTGGTTGGCTCATACTGATGATTGCTTGTATCCCCAGGGCTGCGTCCCAAACGAACTCTGAGGACAGTTCTGTGGTCGGCAGAGGAGCCAGGAGGAGTGGGGGCTGCTCAGTACTTTCAACAGCACAAAGTAAAACGACTCCTATTTTAGATTTGAT
>JAZGTI010000843.1:32013-53241 GCA_036877585.1 Botia kubotai | reverse complement strand
TTGACTCCAATTACATGATTGGATTCCGGGATTCCCTCTGCCTCACAGAAATAATACGGCCTCTTCACGGAGGGGTGGTGGAAATCTTCACGGAGAACATGTTCGACGTATTTCCTCCTTTTGCGGCCACTCTTCGTCCACATTTCTTGCAAACTGGATATCCATCTTCAAGGACAACCATGATCATTTTTCGGATACCCAAAATATTCCCATACTGCAGATTTTAATTTTGTTCGGCGGGAGATAGAGATTAGAATTTGCAGCCTCTGTCTCTGACATTTTCGCCGCTGTACAGGTATGGGTGGAGTCTAAGCAGTCAAGTGGAAAGGAGTTGCATATACACGGCAGGGCGGGTGAGATCTGGTTTCATTTTTTTTTTTAAACTGCGGATAAGCAAATGTGCACGATATGATAATCGTACATGTCAATATCACGATAAACCGCCATACCGGTATACCGTTACAACCCTAGTCTCCACAGCATATTGCACAAGAACGAGTTGACCTTGTATTGCAAAACAGGTCTAAAAAACTGAACCAACTTTCTGAAATTGTCTTCACCTGACATGATTGTTTCAAAACTAAAATATATCCTTAAACTAAAAACCATGCCTTCACCCTCAAAACATGTACTTGGATGAAGAGAGGATCAAAAATATAGTCCTCCAAACAGTTTTACTTTACTTAAATGTATCACCACAAAAAATACTTTTCAGTATGTTTAACTACTTTCAAAAGTGTAACCAGAACCTTTTCAAACATGTCTCCCCCCCCCCGGAAATCAGTGTCCTGACTCTCCAAAACTCTTTGTCACAAAATATCCACAGTTTTGCAAAACAGTCCTTTTTTAAGTTTTCAAACCAGGCGAACTGGTTCTATGGGTGTTATGAGGTGGGGGCAATCCGAGCCAATGAGGAGAACAGGATGTACCTTGTCCAGCTGCTGTATAGGTAACCTGGCAAGATGCTTGAATTTCTGTTGCAGAACACTAATAGGGTGTGTATGTTCTGCCAGACCAAGTGCTTTGGCTGTGAAGGCATTACGGACCTTGTAGGCTTTGCTGGGGTTAACAGTTGGGGACACGGTAAAGGTCACAGCCGCCCCCGTAAATGACCTGTCCTGTCTCACTGTGCGGAGTACGAGGTCCTCTGGCTCTCCTGCAAGTCTTAATTTCTGCACCATATCATGCAGAATGATGGTCCGCTCTGATCCATCATCTAATACAGCGTAGGCCTCTATTGCCGTGTTGCCATTACCGATCAGAACCTTAGTCACTTTGAGCAGCACTTTACTGCCGGAGGTTGGGCGATCAACTTACAAAACTGAACTGTAAGGAGCTGCATTCTGCTGAGATGGTTTACCCTGGTCATTGACGTCATGCAGTACCAAAAGGTGCTTTCTGTTGCAGGTTGGGAAGAGAGTCCTTAGCGTGCAGTTAGCTGCTTGATGTCCATGACCACAACGCCAGCATCGATTCTTTGTCTTAATCCAGTCTATCTTCTGATCTTTGTTGAGAAGCTTGAAGTTGTCACTGCTATTCAAATAATGTTTATTGTTGTCACAGTATGGACAATAAGCTCTCCCCTTTTTTATCTCTGACAGAAGTTGGTTTGGACCTGGCTGACGACATTGGCGTGGATGGCGACTTCTCAGTGCCAAGTAGAATGGTTGTTGGTTTCTGTGGCTGCCTAGACTCTCTTCTTATCTCTCTGCCACGTACTGAAGATTCCTGCCTTGGGTGGCAAGCATACTGGTGACTGTCTTCCTGTACTTGAAGCTCATATTCCAGCCAATCAGCGAAGTCCAGCAAGGTGCGATGGTAACTTGTAGAGGGTGGGTGTACCGCTTAAAACTCGATCTGAGGTCATGTGGCAGTTTACTTCGGAGTCGAGACACGTGATCCACATTCCAACTCTACAGAACCTTTGTGGCCCAGTTGCTGCAACATACTGACAAGTGAGCGCACCCGCAGCCAAACGTCCTGAAGGCTTTCACATCTCCACTGCGTATGTCAACACCATCCATCAGCTCCGCGATTTTTTGCAGGGCTAATTGGTGGGGTTGACCATACATCTTATTAAGGGCTTTCATGGTGTTAGTGAAGGGAAACCTGGAATTGCTGTAAGAGTCTGCCACCAAGAGGGCCTCCTCCAGTTTCAGATGGTCTGTAAGGATTTGAAACCTGAATCGTTCTGTGGCATCGTCTGGCAGGACGTTCTCTAAAGAAATTTTCAGTCTTGAAAACTCCCTAGGATCGGGAGACATCAGGCAAGGAATGGTAGGGGCTGGACCTCTGTAGATTTTCTCCTGTGTAGATGAAGGTAAGACATGATCTGAACTGTATTAGGCATGGGCTGGCCTCCTCTGGTCCTGTGTTGGGACCATAAACTCAGCTGATGTGGCAGGGAATACGGGGAATGATCTGGATACTTTAACTGCGGCAAGTCGCTATACTGTGCAGTAAAGGGGGGTCTCTCATGTGAGGAAGAGGAAATGTTCATGTTTCTCAGATCTTCAGTCAGCTCTAAGCTTTCCTCTGGCACAGCTGGGCATGGCTGTCTCTTAGTGGCAGGTGGTGGCAGCCTGGAGCGGGGAGCTGGTATCGGGTGGTACAGCTGTGGAGTCTGGATGTTGACTGCTCGTGAGTGAGCGCATGGTGATGGCATTGGTGGAGTGACTGACTTGGAGACTGGAGGCGGAGATTTCCGCTCCGATTTCAAGCTTTAAAGCTCTTGATGAAGTGCAGCGCTCTGTTGACGCATCAGTTGGACTGCTGAGATGATCTCAGGGAGCTGGCTGGCTTGTCGTTGCAAGGCTGCGTTCTCCCCCTTCATCTCCTCCATCATGGCTGTAAGCTTTGGCAGCTGTTACTTCTGTTCCACATTCAGAAGTATAAATAAATGCTATATTAGAGAACTTAGAGAAAGTACACAATAATAATATAATATACATACAAAAACGAATTGAAGTTCTACACAATGAACACACTACCACTGCTTATCGCACGGGTCTAACTTACCATGTTAACAAGCCCAGACACGTTCCCTGAGATGCATTTCAAGTCTACGTATAGGCTTATATATAATATGACATTAAATACTTAAACAAACAAATAACAGGAGAATTATAACATTTTGTTCACAGGATAATGTGCTAGTATAGCAACGTCAACATTTAGGCGGAATGCCGTTGTAGCGGTCAATAATCTCTCTCGTGAACTTATCAAGAAACAAGAAAATATGTAAATGCACTTACGATCAGTTGCACGCACACATATATCCACACAATCCTTAAACGGGACACTTGTAACTGCTTTAACTAATCAACTATAGACTATAAACATCTACACATCCATCCTCAATACCGTCTTGTTTTCCACAGCGCGGAAAGTTTGGAACAGTCCAAATCACAAATACAGGCGGGAGGGTTTGGAATAGTTCACTTTTGAGGGGTGGCCTTTTTAACAGCAACAGTTTGTTAGTCAAGCAAAATCAGTAGCAATGAGGGTTAAAATTGTACATGTTATTTATTTGTCCTCAATAAATAGAATTAATACTATTGTGGTATTGATGAAAGGATAATATTTCAGAGTACATGCAGTGGACTCTGTCAGGAGAGAAAGCTGGCTGTCAGACTATGTTTAACAGTTTCGTCGCTGTGTCAGGGATTCTCCTACAGGACTTCAATCGGACTCTGAGCATTCAGCGAGTGCGAGAGGAGGATGCCGGTCTCTACACCTGCACCGCCTGCAACCAAAGGGGCTGTGTTCAGTCCTCTGCCAGTGTTTCTGTCATTGGTGAGAACATCTTTTTTGTGACAAGGGGCACTGTGGTGTTCAGTTCATGCTCCTTATCTTCATTACGTTGATAGATTGATAGGATATGTTTATCTTTTAGACAATCTTCAACTAAGAGTTATTTAGTAGAAACACATTATAGGAGTACATACACAGACAAATAAACTCAATTCAATGTATTTGGACAAAGGATAATCTCATAGACCTCCATTGATTTCAAACCAGGCTAATGATGTTTTCTATCCCCTACTTTTACGTCTAAAAGAACTGTGACACAAACATTATTACACAGATTATTCGATTTAAAATATGATTTGTGTATAGCGTTGTCCAAACAATAAAAAAAGAGACCTATATAAGAGATCTATATGCAGTTTAATAAATCTAAACATGAACATAATTCTTAACATGATCAATGAAAACTAACACGAATGTGTTTCATAAATATACTGATATATGATACTGTTTTTTTTTAATAACCAATAAAAAAAACTGAGGCAAACACAGGGGTATATATACAGATACTAATCAGGGAAACCTGGATACAATAAGGGTGGGGAAACACTAAAGACTATAAAGACCAGAGACATGGACTACAAAAATTTGACTTCAAAATTAAAGACATGACACTATGACAAAACCATAAAAACAAAACCATTTGGTTGATTCACAAGCCTTTTTTAGTAATGGGAACCATGTAAAATGCCCTTACAAGTCACTTCTTGTTTGCTATATTTGTGAGGACATTTTTAAAAATACAAGAATAACTCAACCTGTACACACACACGCAAAGCAATTTGTATATAACTTTTACTAATCCTCACTCTTACAATACTCTAATTATTATTGCTGCACCCTCTACTGTAACACTAGCCCTTCAAACCTTTTTGAATTTTAAGTAAAAGTTTGTTTTGGTCACTTCATACAGACCTTTTTGTCATGTGGACCTCCCCTAAACACTTCCCCAAAAGGAGTCTTGGAATCTTTTTAACCATATAAATATTTAAAGTCTTAATAGTAATATTATGAAAATATATAATAATCTTTAAATCAGTAGTTTGGATATGAGTTGGAATTTTTTATATAATTACTTCAAAATAATAATTTGAAGGAATTGAGGAAGATGAGAGCTTTTTTTTTTTACTGTGGAAGGATTGTGTTTTGTAGATGTGCTTTGATTCATTGTCATATTAATGCATCTTTTGTTTGTTTCCTCTGCTAGGCTCTGATGACAAGACCAATGTTGAAATAGTGATTCTGATTGGTACTGGAGTCATTGCCATCTTCTTCTGGGTTCTTCTCCTCGCCATCTTCTGCAATGTTAAGCGGGCTAGTACAATGTCTTGCAATAACTTAAACATTTTTGCTTTAAACTCAAATCACAAAGTTCAGTTTTATGCCTTTTAGCATTGTTAATGTATATTGAACACAGGCTGTAAAGTCAGCAGTTTTAGAATATCTTTCTGCATTTTAATAGTCTCTCTCTTAACCAGTATAAGACATTGTGCGGTTTTCCAATAGGTGAACTCGGCTGATATTAAGACAGGCTACCTGTCCATCATCATGGACCCAGGGGAGGTGCCACTGGAGGATCAGTGTGAATACCTGCCCTATGACTCCAGCCAATGGGAGATCCCCCGAGACAGACTGCACCTTGGTATGTCCACATCCTATACATTTACATTTAAAACACTTTAATTAGAACATTAATAGGGTATTTTAAGCAAATAGAAAACATGAATTGCTTGCCTGGCACCTCCCCCTAGATGGCACACAAGCTGACAAGCGCTTTTTACAATGTTACATTGCTTCAAAGAAGCTTTACATAAAAAACAAGAAAGAAAAATAAAACGCAGAACAAATGTCAGACATGTTAATGGTATTTTTGCAAATAATATGTATAAGACTAATTAGGTATACTAGGCCTATATTGTTTACAAACAAACCAATAAAGCCACAAAATTGTTGAGCAAAATATAAGCATTCCAGCTTACATATGGATGGCATATAACAGACAACATCTTATGGGACAGGGCTATAAGGGATTTGCAATAGTACCATGAACTACACAACATGCAAAAGCAGCATACATACATACATACATAAAATATATACAATAAAATATTAGACGTTTACAATTGACAAAACCCTAGGCTTAGTTAGACGTCAGCAGTCTCCCAGCAAGCAAGCCAACAGGGCGACAGTGGCAAGGAACCAAAACGCCAATTATGTATAGATGGAGAAAAAAAACTTTGGGAGAAGCCAGGCTTTACCAGGAGGGCCAGTTCTCCTCTGGCACGTTAAAGCTGCAATTTGTAACTGTTTTAGATATAAACAGAGTTTATTGTGATGATTTATAGTTAATTATTGATGGAAAACTGATGGTTCCAACTATATTTGATGATATGTCGGACACTGAGAAATCGTGCCAACAAAAAGCGGTGAGGCATAATGTTACTAATTGCAGCCATAACATCACACTGCTGTGACTAACCAGGGAACAAAATAAAGCTTAAAGTTGTCATGTATATAACGGTAGGTTTACTAAAGAAGTCTATAAAATCCTGATGATCTGTCTCCGGGTCATTTCATCCAGTCCCCCACCATCTGGTCTCAGAGTTTGGATCCAGCTGACTACAGGACCTTGGGGAATGAAAGAGAGAAAGATTTAGTGTGGAGCCAGTACATCTGTTCTTGTGGGAAATGTTCCTGGTTCCGGGTTCCCGGTTTACCTAATTAATGCAGCCTATAAACCCATATGACTATGTGTGGGCAAGATTAAAGAGGTGGGTCTTTAGTCTAGATTTAAAATGACAGAGTGTATCTGCCTCCCGGACAACACTGGGAAGACTATTCCAAAGTTTGGGTGCCAAATACGAGAAGGATCTACCACCAGCACTTGTTTTTGAAATTCTGGGTACTAACAGTTGGCCAGAACCTTCAGATCGCAGTGAACGTGAAGGACTATATTAGGAGAGGAGCTCGCTTAAGTATTGAGGAGCTAAAACCATTCAGGGCCAAACAAGCAAACCAGACCAGCCTTACCAATAGAACACATTTTAATTCTGGACTAGGTTTGAGGTGCATTTAGGCATAATAAGCATTATGCATTAATTAAATTTTTATTTATATAGAGATGTTTAAAATGTTACATTGCTTTACATGTTTTACAAGCAGCTTTACATGTAATAGAAATAAAACACAGAAAAATTTTCAAAAGTTCAATGCAGAACACATGGTATTATTGCAAATAATACGTGTGAGATGTACATTTCTAAACTTATTTAGGGATTCTAGATTTGTAGTTGGTTTATGAATAAAGGGTTGACTGAACCAATAAAAACTACAACACATTTGGACCATTTGAATAAATGGATGTGCATTAGAAATACCCTCTTATTATGTGTGAAGGCTCGTACCTCCCTCAGTGGTCTATGAGAAAGAAAGAGGGAACGTATTTAGACTGCCTACTAAAACAGTATGCACGTCTAAGACTATGTGACGTGTAGTCAATTATTCAAATAGATAATAGATATCATATTAAGCAAGATATGCCATTCCAGCTTACATGGAGATGGCACATAAAAAGATAACATCTTATGGGACAGGGATTTAGGGATTTGCAATAGTACCATAAAATGCATGCAATACACATGCAATACAATAATTAAATAAATACATACACAAAATATACACAGTACAAACACCTGAAAATTACACAATGAAAAAGAATGAAAGAGAATTGGAGACAGAAATAACAAACAGTCTTTAGGAGTGTAATTATATAATTTTGCTAGAAGCAATATTAACAATTAACAAAGCCCTAAGCTAAGTTAAATGTCAGCATTTTCCCGGTAAGCAAGCCAACAGGGTGACAGTTGCAAGGAACCAAATCAATGATGTATAGATGAAGATAAAACCTTGTGAGAAATCAGGCTTAACTGGGAGGGCCAGTTCTGCTCTGGCATGTTACAGCTGCAAGTTGTAACTTTCTTATATATAAATAAAGAGTGTCCCCAGTTCCGGTTAACCTAAGTAGTGCAGCCTAACAATCATTTTAGGGATTTGAGTAATAAATCCATAGGACTATGTGCAGATTAAAGAGCTGGGTCTTTAAACTGACAGTGTACCTGCCTCCTGGACAATACTTTGAAGACTGTTGCAGAGTTTGGGCACCAAATATGAAAAGGTATTCTGGGTATTATCAACTTGCCAGAATTTTCAGATTGCATTGAATATGAAGGACTGTAATAAGAGAGGAGCACCCTCTGGTATTGAGGAGCTAAACCATTTAGGGCTTGTAAGTAATCAGCAAAAGTTTCAAGGTAAAATGCAAGGAAAAATGCAGTTTTACAAATATTGGAAATATGGTTTTCAAAGGATAGATTGCTATTAAAAAGGACACCCAGATTCTTAGCTAATAAAGCAGGCCTTATAGAGCATCCATCAAGAGTAAGACAATGTTCTAGGTTGTACCGTTTGGAAGATTTTGGTCCAATAAGTAAAACTTCTGTTTTTTCTGAATTTAGTAGTAGAAAGTTGCTAGTCATCTAAGCTTTGATATCGACAATACATTCTGTTAGTTTGGTGAATTTGTGCGTCTCGTTGGGTCTAGAAGAAATGTGCAGCTGGGTATGATCAGCATAACAATGAAAACTAACTTTTAAGCCTATTTTAAAGAATGCTGTGGTCAATAGGGTCAAAGACTGTGTTAAGGTTGAGTAACACTAGAAGAGAGATGCAGCCACAATCAGCCAACAAGGGCAAGTCTTTTGTCACAGATGAGAGCAGTCTCTGTACTATGATATGGTCTGAATCCTGACTGGAAATTCTTGCAGATGCCATTTCTTTCCAGGAATGAACATATCTGGAAAGACACCATCTTTGGAAAGTATTTTTTAAATAAAAGGTGATTTGATATGGGTCTGTTTACTATTTACCTGGGATCAAGTTGTGTTTTTTAATAAGTGGTCTGATAGCAACCAATTTGTATGGCTTTGGGACATATCCCAACACCAGTAATGAATTAATAATAATATGCAGAGGATCTATAATTTCAGGAAGCATCACTTTCAACAGCCTGGTAAGTATAGGATCTAGCATACATGATGCTGATTCAGATTATTTGAATCATTTTGACAGTTCATCTCTATCTATAGTATTAAAATGACTGGAGTTGTTCCTTGGGCAAATTATGATGCGCCATCTGATGTGATTGTATTGAAGGCATTTGCATGTTTATGATTTTGTTATTAAAGAAATTCATAAAATCATCACTGCTATGATATTAACAGCTGTCAGAAGCAGTCGACGCCTTTTTTTGGTTAATTTAGCCACTGTAAACTGTTTCACTGTTTTACATGTTTTACATGTTGTTTGTGTTTGTAGGGAAGGTGCTCGGGCACGGTGCATTTGGGAAAGTGATTGAAGCTTTTATGAGTGGACACGACAACAAAACCAGCTTAAACACAGTGGCTGTCAAGATGTTGAAAGGTACATACTAGATTATAAACCGCAGTCAGCCAATCAATGGATACCAAGATGATTACATAAACTCTGTTTGTGTGGTGTTTGTCACAGAGGGAGCAACTGCCAGTGAACACAAAGCCCTCATGTCAGAACTGAAAATCCTCATTCACATTGGAAATCATCTTAATGTCGTCAACCTCCTTGGAGCATGTACCAAAGCCAATGGTGTGTTTGTGTGTAGCTCACTCTTAACAGCTGTATTTATTTGAAGTGCTGTCCAGCATGGTATGCAGCATGTTTTAGATGTTCAGGAGCTAAGACTAAAATATACAGCTATCATTCTTTGACCTCCTTCTGAACTTCTCTGCCAACTCTCTGATGTCCAGGTCCTCTTATGGTTATAGTGGAATACTGTAAATATGGAAATCTGTCCAACTTTCTACGTGCCAAGAGGGAATTTTTTTTACCATACAGGGTGAGAGTTTCTGAATAATAATAGAACTTGAAAAATCCTGGTGCAGCCAATACTAACTGATATGTTTGGCATTATTTAACAGAAGCTTGTGATTGCAGGATCGTTCTCCTAAAACTCAAAGTCAGGTGCAGAGGATGATAGAAGTAGGTCAGGTTGGGCAGCATGAACATCAGCTCTCCAGCTCTTTCACCATCACCTCTGCACTGCAGTTTCGAGGTAAGAGCAGTCAAATGAGCTTTCCAGCACTGGAGATCTTAAATTCACCGTTTTATACTGAAACTATTTGTTTATATTTATTCATAAAACTTCCTTTTAATTGCAAAGCAGTTCAGCTGCTTAATTCATGGACTACAACTAATGGATTATTTGTTTGGAAAAACATTAATTAGTGGGGTTAATTAAGCAAACACCAGTATTACTATAGTTTAAAACTGTAAGAATTACTGTACATAGCTCATGTATCTCACTGTTATACCTCTTATTAAATGGAATTTTTTTTTTTTAAACATTGGATGATTGACAGAACATTGGAAAATCATTCATAGTATTTTACTGAAGGATAGACCAATTCCATATATAAAGGGTAATATCATGGACACTTGGGTTGTTTTATTGGCCCAGAACTACCCAAAACAAACAACACCCTAGCAACCATTCAGAGCTTCTACCAAACACATAGCATGACCAAACTATCACAAATATCCCTCAGAAAATGCTGAGATAATAAATAAAACTTAGAAATATATGTGTGTTTTGTGTAGTTGCAGTGGATGATCTTTGGAAGACCCCACTTACTATAGAGGATCTCATATGCTACAGTTTTCAGGTTGCACGGGGGATGGAATTCCTGGCATCTCGGAAGGTATTATAATTTAAAATGTATTTCATAAATCCCAGCAGCTCAAACTCTGATGAATTCTACATCATGTTTATGAGTTTGTAGGTTATTACCTGGGTAACTGTTAATCCCAGATGTCCTCTGTGCCGACTTAATACAGTAAACTGTTGTAACAAATGTTACAGATCACTGATGTGGATTATTGTCTGATTGTGCAGTGTATTCATCGGGACCTGGCAGCCCGAAACATCCTCCTGTCCGAGAATAATGTGGTAAAGATCTGTGATTTTGGTTTGGCACGTGACATCTACAAAGATCCAGACTATGTGCGCAAAGGAAATGTAAGCGAGAAACTGACTTTTGAAAGTTGATTGTTAATTCATACTTGAACAGTAAACCAATTAGTAACAGTAAACCGATTGCAGCATTACAGCTGTTAGGAGCCCGGACTCTTATTTTGAAGTTTTCTGTTCGTTTCACCTTTACGTTTAGTGTTTATTTGTCTTTGTTTTCCATTTATTAAAATATCCTTTGTTATCTAGTTCCCACATCATGCTCCTCGTTTTTGCCCTGCAAACACTACTGTTTCGTAACAACAGCAGTCTTGTCTTCAGACTGGCCACAGTCTGTTACTAACCGCCTAACATATATAGCACATAAAACCCAGAAAAGACACTTTCAGTCTAGTAAGCACAAATCTGATTGGCTGACCATATGTAACTTCCATTAAGTAATAGTGAACAAAATGTTTTAAAATATTTGATTACTTCACATGTCAGTCAGTTGTTTTTTTATGTAACTAGGGAGTTTAAACGGCAAAAACATGTTTGCTGCAGTCATAAATTTGACACTTTAATATTTCACATAGACATGTAAAATGTATGATCATAGACAGGTATAGAACCAACAAGATTAGGTTTATGACACTACTAATGAGATGCATTAATCACATGATTTACCTACTGTCAACCACATCAGCATACAGTCACATAATCACATACAGTGCATTGCAAAAGTATTCATATCCCTTGAACTTTTTCACATTTTGTCACCTTACAACCACAAACATAAATGTATTTTATTAAGATTTTATGTGATAGACCAACACAAAGTAGCACATAATTGTGACGTGGGAAAAAAATGATATACGGTTTTCAAAATTTTAAGTTAATAAAAATCGGAAAAGTGAGTCGTGCAATTTGTATTCAGCCCCCTGTACTCTGATCCCCCTAAATAAAATCCAGTGCAATAATTGCTTTCAGAAGTCACTTAATTAGTTCATATAGTCCACCTGTCTGTAATTTAGTCTCAGTATAAATACACCTGTTCTGTGAAGCCCTCAGTGGTTTGTTAGAGAACACTAGTGAACAAACAGCATCATGAAGACCAAGGAACTCACCAGACAGGTCCACCTGTGTGTAATTTAGTCCCAGTATAAACACACCTGTTCTGTGAAGGCCTCAGTGGTGTGTTAGAGAACACTAGTGAACAAACAGCATCATGAAGACCAAGGAACTCACCAGACAGGTCAGGGATAAATTTGGTGGAGAAGTTTAAAGTAGGGTTAGGTTATAGAAAAATATCCCAAGCTTTGAATATCTCAAGCATCTCAACGCACTGTTCAATCCATCATCCAAAAATGGAACAAGTATGCCACAACTGCAAACCTCCCACAAGACATGGCCTTCCACCCAAACTGACAGATCGAGCAAGGAGAGCACTGGTCAGAGAAGCAGCCAAGAGGCCTATGGTCACCCACAGCTGCAGAAATCCACAGCTTAGGTGGGAGAATCTGTCCACAGGACAACTATGAGTCGTCTACTCCACAAATCTAGTCTTTATGGATAAGTGGCAAGAAGAAAATTGTTAAAAGAAAGACATAAGAAGTCCTGTTTGCAGTTTGCCACAAGCCATGTAGGGGACACAGCAAACATGTGGAAAAAGGTGCTCTGGTCAGATGAGACCAAAGTTGAACTTTTTGGCGTTATGTGTGACGGAAAAGTAACACTGCTCATCATCCTGAACACACCGTCCCCACTGAGAAACATGGTGGTGTTTACAGACGCGTCCCATCCAATCTGGCTGAGCTTGAGCTATTTTGCAAAAAATGGGCAAAAATTCTCTAGATGTGCAAAGCTGGTAGAGACATACCCCAAAAGACTTGCAGCTGTAATTTTATCGAAAGGTGGCTCTACAAAGTATTGACACAGGGGTGCTAAATACGAATGCATACACACTTTTCAGATTTTTATTTGCTTAACATTTTAAAAACCGTGCATCATTTCCGTTCCACTTCACAGTTATGTGCTACTTTGTGTTGGCCTATCGCATAAAATCTCAATAAAATACATTTAAGTTTATGGTTGTAAGGTGACAAAATGTGAAAAAGTTCAAGGGGTATGAATACTTTTACAAGGCACTGTATATAATGATGATAAATGTACTATGATGTGTTTGTAGGCCAGACTGCCTCTGAAGTGGATGGCTCCAGAGAGCATCTTTGACAAGGTTTACACCAGTCAGAGTGATGTGTGGTCGTTCGGAGTGCTGCTCTGGGAGATCTTCTCCCTTGGTAAAAGTTTTTTAAAACATTTTTGGAGTAAAAGTCTTCAAAATAAAGAATGTATAAATATAATATTAAATACAAATACTAAATATATTCCATATATATTCTATATTCTAAATAAAAGCGCTAGGCTTTTTTATTTAAATAAATAAACACATTTAATGCATGAAGTGTATCAGTAGAGTCCTTATCGCCTTCTGTCAGGTGCATCTCCGTACCCGGGCATTCAAATTGATGAAGATTTCTGCAGACAACTCAAAGATGGTACCAGGATGAAGGCACCAAACAATGCTTCTCCTGAAATGTGAGATGTTTGCCTTTTGATCTGATGCGATGTGTGCTGATCTGATGAGATATGTGCTGATTTGATGTGTTGTGAGCTGGCCTGATGTGTGATATGTGCTGGTGTGATATTTGCTGGTCTGATGTGTTTTTAACTGGTCTGACCTGTAATATGTGCTGGTCTAACATGATAGCCACATGTCAGAAGCAAGCTCTGCTGCACTGCTAAAGATAGGCGCCTAGTCTATTTTTGATGGACGCCATGTCCAAGCCGCACATCTTAAATAGAAAATAAAGTCAAGATAAACACCCTGTGCAGACTCCTGATTGAATAAAACATTACTATATAAATATATACACAATTAAACCAGATACAATGTAACCATTTAGCCCACTTATACATGGTAGAACCAAGAAAACAAATCAAGAAAAACATCAGTTGTGGGGCATGGGGCAGTTGTGGCCTACTGGTTAGTGAGTTGGGCTTGTAATTAGAAGGTTTACAAGCCCAACCAGAAGGTTGAACCAGAAGGTTGCTGGTTCAATTCCAGCACTGGGGGGGTTGCAACTGAAATGCCCTTCAGCAAGGCACCTAACCCCCAATTGCTCCCTGGGTGCAGTAATGTGCTGCCTACTGCTCCGGGTGTGTGTGTGTTCACTCCTCACCAGTGATGGGTTAAATGCAGAGGTTTACATTTTGGGTATGTCTGCATATCCGACAAATAGTTCACTTTCACTTTCATCAGACCGGCAAATCTTGTAGTCTCACAAATCCAGTTGCTTCACTTGTGAAATGCTCCTGGTGTCAGTTGGCACTGCATGGAGGACAAAACAAAACATCTCGGTTACGTATGTAACCCTTATTTCCTGATGAAGGGAATGATGTCGATGTCACTCTTCTAACCCCAACCACCTCTGATCTTTATATAAAAGGTAAAAGGTGTCCTAAATATCCTGGTATGTAAGGAAGCTGGCGTGCATCATTCACTCAGATTTATGGTGGTGATTTGAAAGTGGTGTCCCAACTCCCCCAGTGGATCAATTCAGTGCTGTGGCGAAAGGGACACCCCAAGTCTCGTTCCATATCCCTGACACTGCATGTCTGTTGCACATGGCATGCCAGTCCGTATTTGACACATCTGTTGTAACAACTCTGCATTTGGAAACCTGCTCTAAGGGCACTCCTGCTTTAGAAATGCCAGGTTGTACCATGGGCTGAAAGCATGGCGACATGAAGGGGTAATGAGTACCTGACATATCCCACAGAGCCAGACTCTGGACCTGGTCCTGAAGCGAAAGCTGAAGCAGTCTCATGTGCATCTACCCAAGCAGAACAATGACTGCTGAGGATGTAATATGCCCCAGGAGCCTCTGAAATTGTTTCTTTAAGACTGCTGACCTGTGTCTGAACTCCAGGCAACTCAACACTGACTGTGGCTGCTTTTTATCCAGTTGACCTGAAACACTAATTGGCAGAGAAACACCTTGTCCCTATGTTTACACAACTGATCCCATGAGTGGGATTTATGGATTTATGATTTATGGACACAATGAAGTAAGGGATATAGAAGCATAGGAAGCCTGATGGCACCCTTCAAGAGATGGATACTTTGTTCCACAGGATGGGTGCATCCTTTCCCTGACATATCCCAACACCAGTGATGAGATAATAATACTATGTATAGAGGATTATAATTTCAGGAAGCATCTCTTTCAATCAAAAATGTACAATGTGAAAAAAACACCTTGAAAAGTCAATGGCAAAAGTGTAGCATAGCTTTTAAACAAATCATGTTTTTAACTGTTTTCTAATCTTACTTTTCCACAAATAATAGTGTATGACTGCGCTGCCAGAGTTTTAGTTTACACCTTCACAGTTTTTGTTTTCAATCCACAAATTTGCCAGTTTGCCATTGTGGCACAAATCTAACTGCGCTTTACTTATATTGGCTAGTGAGATTTTATTGGACAGTTCTCTGACCCTAGACTTCAGTGGAGTGGACTGTCGAGAGCAACCTGAATGTGGTTAATAAAATCTGTTTAATTCTGTGTAGTGACTGAAAATTGCTTGCTTAATTAACATTTTAGTTAGTAATTAATATTTGTGGTTTGGGTAGTCTCATACAACTATTCTTTTGAGATGAGCTAGATAAAAATAAAATAAAAACGAGAATGAAAATTTATGAAAAGGAAGCAGTTTAAATTAATACAATTATTAAACAATGATAATTAATGCAATGTTATTCTAACCAAATGTTATAAGCTAAAGTCAGCAGCCAACAGGGTGACAGTGGCAAGGAACCAAAACTCTAATGATGTATAAATGGAGAAAAAAAATTACCCGATTTAAACAATTATATTGGTTTGAACTATGGGTCCGATTTCGTGACATAGAAAAAAATGAGGGATGTGTCGATGAGGATGGGGCCATGATATTGATGATAGAAAACTGAGGAAGGTTTTAAATTAGTTGGCGGTAGTGGCATAATGTTACTGATTGCAGCACTGACAGCAAACTGCTGTTACAAGACAGAATGTATGTGTGTGTGATAAGTCTAACTGAAGGGACATTTTACAAAATAAACAGGCAACTATGCAGAGAAGCATTAAATAGGCTATGTAAAATTTAAAAGAAGACCATCAGATTTTTCCAATGATTTTGGTTGGCCCAGGCTATGGCTATAGACATTGTTCAATGACACATGGATGACCACCTGGCTGTACTGGAGCCGGGACAATTTCCAGAATGAACCGGAGCTGGAATCGGTCTGTCGGATGCTGGATCCATTCTGAAGCAGGCTTAATCTGTAGCTACCCATGATAAAAACCCCAAAACCGAGAATAATTAGCATAGCTGCTGTTCATAATGGTTAGGGCATAAAATTTAATTTGTGTCTTTTTTTTAAGGTAAAATGAAAAACAAATTAGTTGCATTATAAGAAAGCTTCGCTAAAAAGATGTGTTTTTAATCTAGTTTTGAATTTCAAGAGCGTGTCTGAGCCCTGTACAGCATCAGGGAGACTATTCCAGAGTTTAGGAGCCAAGTGTGAAAATGCTCTGCCACCTTTAGTGGACTATGTGCTTCTAGGTACAACAATAGGTCCAGAGTTTTGTGAGCGTAAAGAGCGCGTTGGCTTGTAACGAGAGAGAAGCTCAGTTTTGGCTTGTAACGAGAGAGAAGATCGGTTCATCAGTTCAAGTACATAGGGGCTAACCAGTTGAAAGCTTTATAGGTAAGCAGTAGTACTTAATAGATAATACGGAATTTAACAGGAAACCAGTGTAAAGATGACAAAATTGGAGTTATATGTTCATATTTCTTGGACCTGGTAAGACCTCTAGCTGCTGTGTTTTGGACTAATTGTAGCCTGTGTTCTAAGGACGCTGAACAGCCACCTAAAAAGTGCATTACAAAAGTCCAGTCTGGAGGTCATAAAAGCATGGACCAGCTTTTCTGCATCAGAAATAGATAAGATGTTACGCAGATGTTATGTCTTCTTTCTTTACGCATCTTAGCGATGTTTCTGAGGTGAAAGAAAACAGTTTTTGTAATATATGTCACATGATTTTCAAAACACAAGTTGCTGTCTAATATGACCCCTAACTGTGCGTTCACACCGCCGCCGGCGAGAGCGTAAAAATTCGCTCTGGCCGCCCTGCCAGCAACGCTGTGCGTTCACACCGCCGCCGGCGAGAGCGTCAAAATTCACTCTGGCCGCCCTGCCAGCAACGCTGTAGAAAGATTCATTGATGCTCTGCCGATCAAACGCTTGGTCTTGTATTTAAAGCGGCCGCAAAGCAAACAAGCATGTCGATCTTGTGCAGACTGACCACAAGTAGGGTGTAAGTTAACCTCATTAAATATTTTAAACGTGAAAAATATTTTAAACGTGAACGGCTTTTGCCGTTTCTCGCCGCCGGCTCACATTGAAAATGAATGACTTCCGGCCACTTTGACGCTCTCGCCGGCGGCGGTGTGAATGCACAGTAAGTCTTTAACAGTGTTGGATAAGGTGACATTACATCCCTCTAATTGAAAACTGTAATCAGAGAGCTTCTGTTTACTTGGATTTGGTCCAATAAGCAAAATCTCTTATTTGAAAATTAAAAGAAAATTATGAGTCATCCAATATTTGATGTCTTTAAGACAGTCTGATAATTTAGCTAAGGTATGAATATCATTTGGTCTTGATGTAATATATAGTTCAGTATCATCAGCGTGGAAGTTTATCCCATGACTTCTAATAATATTTCAAGGGGCAGCATGCATAATGTGAATAGCAGAGGGCCTAAGATAGATTCTTGAGGCAGGCCATATTTTACTGGCATTAATTTTGATGATTCCCCATTTAAATGAACAAAATGTTATCGGTCAGACAGGTAGGAGCGAAACCACTCAAGAGCCTGACCTTGACTATGTCAACGTAATTTTGTAGACGATCTAACAGCATTACATGGTCTATTGTGTCAAATGCCACACTAAGATTAAGTAGAGCTAACAATGAGATGCAACCTTGGTCCACAGATAGAAGTAAATCATTTGTAATTTTGACCAGGGCAGTTTCTGTGCTATGATGCGGTCTGAAACCTGACTGAAACTTTTCAAAGATATTGTTTCTGTGTAAGAAAGTACAGTTGCGTGGATACAACCTTCTCTAATATTTTAGACATGAACGGAGTATTTGAAATTGGTCTGTAGTTTGCTAGTTCATTAGAATCTAATTGCGGTTTCTTAAAGAGAGGCCTAATAACTGCTAGCTTGAAAGAACTCGGGACATGACCTATAGTAGCGGTACTGACTTTACTAACACAATAATTACATATTTTATTATATGGACAACCATAAATGTATAATCAGTTTCCTAACCGGGAACAACACAACATCCAATGAACAAGAAGTAGTTACAATTAAGCTAAAAAAATGATCATTTTAGGAAATACCAAGTCAATACGTAATGAATGAGCCAGGAAAAGACATAGCTGCTGCATATTGTTAAGAAATAAAACTTTTATTTATTTATGTAAAATATTTATTGATGGTCTTAGTTACATGAAATTACCTAAGGGTGATTTCAGTGTCCAGCTAAGAAGGATTACGATGATGCTTCTGTAATATGTAAAGGTTGTAAAACCATGGGATGTAAAACCTCTAGGGAGGTTGGAAGCTTGGGCAGAGGAATGAGGCGACAAGACTTGGAAACGTGGTCTATAATGGTAAAGATAGTGATATTTCCGCGAGAATTGGGTAGATCAGTGATAAAGTCTATAGCTATGTGAGACCAGGGGCATTGTGGAGTGGGTAATGGCTGCGAAAGTCCTGCTGGAAGCAGCTTGGGGGTTTTAGAGGTTTAACAGATGGTGCAGTTCTGAATGAATTGGATAGTGTCTGTGGAGAGGGTTGGCCACTAGTAACGGTTCCTTAATAACTGAAGGTAGCATTAATACCTGAGTGACCAGAGCTGGGTTCTTCATGGACCTGGGTGAGTAAACATTTCTGCAGTGGTTCAGGTGGTTGGTGGTTCAGTTCATTAGTGTGCAGTATTTCTGTGTGTAAGTCTCATTGAACAGGAGTGACTAGGATTTTAGCTGGGAGAATATTCTCTTGTGTTGTAGATCTGGGTGTTTCTTCTAATTGCCTATGGCGCCTCCTCTAAAGCTAGTTTCATAGCTAACAATTCACAATTGCCCACATTATAGTTTCCTTTCTGCCGGTGAGAGCTTACATGAAATGTATGCACATGGGAACATTTTAGGTGTTAGATGCATCTACCTCCACTACAAATGTCTGTTCTGGGTCAGGGTGTCGGAGGACTGGGGCTGAAGTAAATCGGGTCTTCAGTTTTAAAAATGCCCGGAGAGCTTCAGGAGACCAGACTAATTTACCTGTGGTGCGTTTTGTGAGGAAAGTTAATAGTACAGCAACGGAACTGAAACCTCTAATAAAGTGTCAATAAAAATTTGCAAACCCTAGGAATCGTTGAAGTTCTCTCAGTTTTGGGTTGTGGCCAGTCAGTAACAGCCCTCACCTTTCTTTCGTCAATGGCTACTCCCTCTTGACTGATGACGTAACCTAGGAACGAGGTACTAGTTTACGTCTAGTGAAAACTCACACTTGACTCATCACACTATATAGAGAGCATTGTAACAGAAAACCTTTGCATTTGGAGGGTTTACCGTAAAATTTCTCCAGGAAAGCAGGCCGTGGCCTGACCCGAGAAGAAATGGCGGTTGTCAGATGGTTGGGCATTTGAAGGACTGCAGCCATTGTGTTGAGCGAGATTAGACGAACTCCCTGTAAGGCTTTTACTAGCTCCTCTGTGAGAGTCGTCATCAGTTAACTGATGCTGGTGCATGGCGAGTTGTGTTGCCTGGACAGACAGCTCAGTTGATAACTGTGGAATAGCTGCTGGATCGTTGTTTGGCGAAGTCTTCTGTAACGAAGAGTCAGAGGCATTTGGATCCATTAGCAGCTTGTTTATTAATCGTAGTAAATATTCGTAAATCGGCAAAACAGAGCAGATTAGACAAGACAAGGCAGCCAAGAGAAAACAGGCAATGGTCAGGGCAGGCAGATAGCATTCACAAACATATAAACAGTCTAGGAATCAAGGCAGACATATACGGTACATTCAGAAATGAGTGTAATTACAGGGTTTAAATAGAGCATGGTAATTGAACACAGGTGATGATGCGGAAGTGATAAGTAACAGGTATGGGGCATTGTGGGATTTGGAGTCCGAATGAGAGTATTAGAATCCAGGAGAGGGTTCCCTCCTCTGTGTCACTTACCATTGTATGAATATGTTTAAAAATTAATTTATACATAAAATGGTTTGAAGAAAAACAGAAAATGTATTATTATTATTTTGAGATTGATAAAAAAAAATGCCACCATGAGTCTTGCCTTTAAATAATGAAGACAACATGAAAACATTTTGTCCTATTTTCACCCAGAGAAAACCCTTTTGAAAGTGAAGTTTGTCTGCTGTTGTGATATTACTGTGATTATGGTAGCTCGATACAGCCAACATACTGTTGATTTAAACTTATTTATTAAGCCCTGAAGAGGCAAACACTCCTATCCATTTTGTTGTATCCCTATTGTACTGTTCTTCTTCCATTTTTGAGTCAATGGCAGCCCATAGAACTGTATTTAGGAAAGTTATGAAATTTGGCACACAGATTCTGAAATGTTACAACAGAAAAATCTGAGTATCTCTTTCAAACACTCTAAGCACCAACAGCAGTTCAAAGATTCACTCATTTATGATCATACCCTTTTGTCCTAGGAACAAAATTATTTTCCTCTGATTCCTTGGCTCATGACGATTCAAACGTACCCTATGATGTAATTTTCCACCAGGAAATTTTTCCTGCCATTTTGAATGTTTTGAAAAAAACATTTTTTTTAACTCCTCCTCCAGCATTTGTTTGATTTGCACAAAATTTGATATGTAGCATTTAGAGACACAAAAATTTATGGAATTTATGTAGATACCTCTTACCATTCTCGAATACTGGGTTTACAAATTTTTCACGCAGAAATTAATATAATAATGTATCTTGGCAACATTGGTGTATTGACACAAAACTTGGTACATGTCATCACAGGCATGACCAAAGGGTGCATGCACCTTTTTGTCACAGCACCACCTTCTGCACCAGAGATATAAAAAATGACTATTTTAGAACTTCTGAATACTATAGTGTCACGGGTGAGGAATCACGCAACAAGGCAGGCTCGTGGAAAAAGACCCCGGGGGGTGGATTTAATGTGTGCGTGGGGTGTAGTGCAGATGTGAA
>JAZGTI010000843.1:11956-31835 GCA_036877585.1 Botia kubotai | reverse complement strand
TTATGCCCACATTCTCCACCAGATGTCACGGGTGAAGAATCACGCAACAAGGCAGGCTCGTGGAAAAAGACCCCGGGGGGTGGATTTAATGTGTGAGTGGGGTGTAGTGCAGATGTGAAGCAGCCGGACGGGCTGCTGCGGCTGGTGCGGCTGGTGTGCTCCGTGTCTTGTGGCGGTGGTGAAAGTGCGCACCCGTGCGTGCTCCCCAGTGCGGCTTACGGTCACTCGCTCTCTGCAAGACATAAAACAAACAGTTAGGTTGTGTAACATCACCTTCGGACCTCGCTCTGCCGTGGGCGGGAGGCGGCGGCTTTTTAAAGCCACGGGGTGATGCGGCGCAGCTGTGCCCGGTCCGCCGGTGATGAGCTGGGGCAGGTGCGGTGCGTCGGTTACCAGGGCGACGCTGATAGACCCGGTGAGACTCGTCACAATATATATAAACATATATATATACATATAAATGCGAATAATAGGAATAATATAAAGAATAATATAATATAAATTATGTTAATAATAAATGAAAAAGATCACATTTAAACAACTCAACAATTTAAACAATCAAAATTAAAATATGTACACTTACCCATATATAATGTGCGTTCATTGGATATACCTATAATAAACATAACTGTGCAGAACTAGTCCGAAATATTATAACAGCATGTACTGTAGGCTGCACAGCAGAGCCTAGAAGGCGTGTGTATTACCAAGAAATCACAAAAACTAATGAAGTGAACATGAGGGTGCACAGTCCATCTATAATGTCCAAAAAGATGCATCTATAAATCTAGAGCAAACAGAACAGAGGCATATTGCAACAACCAGGCAATAACCAGTTACACCCTTAAGTCTGGGATTCATAACATTTCACAAATTCATAACATTTTACAAACGCTGCATCTTGAATCATTATCCAAACCAGCCATAAATTACCGCACAAGAGGCTTCGGGTATAGTCCTAAGAAAAACGTAAAGATGCAATGTAGTCCTTTGCTTCAGTGACTAATGCAAGTCTTCTCCGATTTCCCTCCTTTGTTACAATAGTTAGCCTGGCCAGGAACAACAACGCTGGTTTTAGACCCAGTTTGTAAAGTTCCAATAGCACTTCTTTGTATTTGGAATGTCGTTCCAGCACCTCTGGTGCATAGTCCTCATAGATAGCAGTTGGAGTGCCACGATAGTAAAGCTTTTCCCTCTTCGCTCTAGCCTCGCGGATGATCTTTTCTTTCTTTTGTAACCTGTGGAGCCAGACGATAACAGGCCTGGGCCTCTGCCCCGGCTTTGGTTTGTCGGACAGTGATGGATGTGCTCTGTCATATTCAGGTGGAGATTCCAGGACTCCGTCCCCAATCACTTCCGTGAGTAGCTCAGAGAAAAAGACAGAGGGCAGAGGTTCTTCAATGGATTCAGGTAGTCCAATAATTCTTATATTATTATGCCGACTACGGGACTCGAGATCCACAACCTTGGAAAGTAGTTTAGCGTTGCTCTCTGTCAACATAGCGCATGTAGTTTCTAAGGCACAAGTGCGCTCTTCCTGTGAATTTGCATGGGTCTCGAGCAAAGCAATTTTTTAAGGTGTGTTCCGTCACAGAAACTTGAATTTGGTCCAGCTTTGCCTCGAGGCTCGAAACAGTGGTTTTAAAATCTGCAGAGAGAGCAGCCCGATGTTCCTCCAAGAGGTTAGCGATCGCTGCCATTCTAACGTCTTTACCATCATCTCCACATGCCTCAACTTTCTGATCCCTTTGCCATCCCCAGCTGCCATGATTCAATGCCGATATGTATACGGAAACAATATCATCCAATTAGTAGTAAAACAGAAATAAGTTGTGGGCTTTTAAGGCAATTATGGAATTAAAAATGCGGGAGCAAGTCTCAACACGTGTCTACACCATCACACCAGACCAGAAGTCCTGAACAATAAATTTTTTTATCAAAAACCTACCTTCACTGTCTTCATTCCTTAATATAATGGATAATTCTAAAAACCTTGACAGCGCAACAGAAAATGTTAACTCCCTGTTTTCTAACACCTAGTTGCTCTTCTATCGTTAAAAAGATAAGGGACAGCAGTCCAACGCCGTGGTATAACAAGCATACCCACGCTATGAAAAGAGCAGCCTGGAAAATGGAACGCAACTGGAAGCAAACAAA
Source organism: Botia kubotai (assembly GCA_036877585.1). Classification (NCBI taxonomy): domain Eukaryota; kingdom Metazoa; phylum Chordata; class Actinopteri; order Cypriniformes; family Botiidae; genus Botia; species Botia kubotai. The sequence goes on along the minus strand of JAZGTI010000843.1, from coordinate 29,678 downwards.
ACTGGAGGTATTTCGGATATTTCAAATTATAGAAAGCCTTTAAAAAGCTCCAGATCTTCCTACTTTTCAAATCTTTTAGATGAAAATAAGCACAACCCTAGATATGTTTTTGACACAGTGGCTAAATTAACCAAAGATAAAGCATCATCTGCTTCTGACAGTTGTCAATTAATTAATCAATTAATAGTTATCATAATAGCGATGATTTTATGAATTTCTTTAATAACAAAATAGATACTGCCAGAAAAAAAATCATAAACATGCAACTGCCTTCAACACAAACAAATCAGATGGTGCATCATATCCTGCCCAAGGAGCAACTCCAGTCATTCTCTACTATAGATAAGGATGAACTGGCAAAAACAATCACATCATCTAAATGAACAACATGTATGCTTGATCCTATACCTACCAGGTTGCTGAAAGACATGCTGCCTGAAATTATAGACCCTCTACATAGTATTATTAATACATCATTGGTGTTGGGATATGTCCCAAAACCTTACAAACTGGCTGTTATCAGACCCCTTATTAAAAAAACACAACTTGATCCTAGGGAACTAGTAAACTACAGACCCATCTAAAATTAACCCATCTAAACCTTTTATCTCAACAATACTGGAAAAGGTGGTGTCTTCACAGATATGCTCATTCCTGGAAAGAAATGGTATCTGTGAGAATTTCCAGTCAGGATTCAGGCCTTATCATAGTACAGAGACTGCTCTCATCAGAGTGACAAATGATCGGCTTTTGTCAGCCGATCGTGGCAGCATATCTCTTCTAGTATTACTCAACGTTAGCGTAGCCTTTGACACTATTGACTACAGCATTCTACTAAATAGCCATAATCATATTTATCTGACCGATTCCAGTTTGTTGCTGTGAGTAAAAAGGTGTCATACCGATCACAAGTCCAATATAGAGTACCGCAGGGCTCAGTGCTTACCTACTTTTCCCTACTTTTCACCCTGTACATGCTACCTCTGACAGCAATTATTAAGAGACATGGAGTTTGTTTTCATTGTTATGCTGACGATACTCAGCTATACATTTCTTCTAGGCCCAACGAGACTCATAAATTCACTAAACTAACAGAATGCATAGTCGATATCAAAACTTGGATGACCAGCAACTTTCTAATATTAAATTCAGATAAAACAGAAGTTTTACTTATTGGACAAAAACCCTCCACACGGAACAATATAGAACACTGCCTTACTCTGGATGGATGCTCTATAAAGTCTGCTTCATTAGCGAAGAATCTGGGTGTCATTTTTGATAACAATTTGTCCTTTGAAAGTCACATTTCCAATATTTGTAAAACTGCGTTTTTTCATCTTAAAAATATATCAAAACTATGACACATGCTTTCGAAGCCAGACACAGAAAAATGCATTCATGACATCAAGACTTGATTATTGCAATACCCTACTTGGTGGCTGCCCTGCAAGATTAATTCCAAAACTCCAGATGGTTCAAAATGCAGCAGCCAGAGTTCTCACGGGAACGAACAAGTATGACCATATAAGCCCAGTTTTGTCAACACTACACTGGCTGCCTATCTAGCATTGTATACATTTTAAAATTTTGCTGATTACCTACAAGGCCTGGAATGGTTTAGCTCCTTAATACTTAAGCGACCTCCTCTCCTATTACAGTTCTTCGCGATCACTGCGATCTGAGAATTCTGGCCAAATGTTAGTACCCAGAATTTCAAAAACAAGTGCTGGTGGTATATTCTTCTCGTATTTGGTGCCCAAACTTTGGAATAGTCTTCCCAGTGTTGTCCGGGAGGCAGACACATTATGTCAATTTAAATCTAGATTAAAGACCCACCTCTTTAATCTATTTTACACATAGTCATATGGATTTATCACTCAAATCCCTTAAGGGATTATTAGGCTGCATTTATTAGGTAAACCGGAACCAGGAACACTTCCCACAAGAACAGATGTACTTGCTCCACACTAAATCTGTCTGTCTTTCATTCCCCAAGTTGCTGTTGTCAGCTGGATTCAAGCTGTGAGACCAGATGGTGGGGGACTGGAGTGAATGACCCCTGAGACTCTAAGATCATCAGTATTTGATAGACTTCCTTAGCAAACCTACTGTTATATACATGCCTACTTTTAGCTTAGTTAGTTTCTATAATTTGTTCCCTGCTTAGTCACAGCAGTGTGATGTTATGGCTAAAGTTAATAACACTATGCTTTACCGTTTCTGTTGGCACGATTTCTCAGTGCCCGTCACAATATCAAATATAATTAGAATCATCAATTTTTCATCAATAAATAACTATAAATCATTATAATCAACCCTGTTCGTATCCAAGACAGTTACAAATTTCAGCTTTAACGCACCAGAGGAGAACTGGCCTTCCCAGTTGAGCCTGGCTCCTCCCAAAGTTTTTTCTCCATCTATACATCATTGGAGTTTTGGTTCCTTGCCACTATCGCCCTGTTGGCTTGCTTGCTGGGAGACTGCTGCTACGTCTAACTTTGCTTAGGGTTTTGTAAATTGTAAAAATTTTTATTGCATATATTTTATGTATGTATGTATTCTACTTTTGCATGTTGCGTGTAGTTTATGGTACTATTGCAAATCCCTTATAACCCTGTCCCATAAGATGATAACTATTATATACCATCCCTATGTAAGATAGAATGCATATCTTTCTCAATAATTTTGTGATTTTATTGGTTCAGTCAACCCTTATTCATAAACATACTGTAAACTTAGTATAACTAATTAGTTTTATACATCTCATACATATTATTTGCAATAATACCATTAACATAATGTTAAATGTTTACATGTATATCCTTATTTTTACCTTATTTTACTTATTTTACTTTAAATCTTTAATTTTTTAGACTTTAAATTTTTTTTACTTTTGTTTCTGTAAGACAGTCGTGCAAAGCATTTCACTGCATGTTGTACTGTGTATGATCTTGCATGTGACAAATAAAATTTGAATTTGAATTTGAATTTGAACATGTCTGACATTTGTTCTGGGTTTTTTGTTATTAATCTTTGTTTTTTATGTAAAGCTGCTTTGAAGCAATGTGACATTGTATAAAGCGCTATATAAATAAAAAATATATATATAGTACCTTGCCTGATGTAATTGTTTGAGAGCTGCAGGAACTAGGGGAAGCAGATAATGGAATTTGATGGTGACTTTCTTTAGCCCTCTATAATCTATACAAGGTCTCAAGTTTCCATCTTTCTTCTTAAAGAAGGAAAAACCTGCCGATGCTGGGCAATTGGAGGGACGAATAAACCATTTGGCTAACTCCTCCTTAATGTACAATTTCATGGCCTCAGATTCAGGTTGGGATAAAGGAAAGATTCTGCCCCAGGGGGTGTTGTACCCGGAATCAGATCAATAGCACAATCTACTTTACGATGAGGTGGTAATTGTGAAGCCTTCCTTTTACTGAACGCCTCGATCAGATCCACATACACAAGAGGTAAGTGTGACTGGGAAACTTGTGGGTCATCAGGAGGCTGCTGTAATCAGCTTTAAACTTATTATTAATAATATTTTCATACTATCTGTTCATACCCCATATATGACTGTATAATCTTTTTTTTTTTCCTGTAGCTCAGTGGTTAGAGCATGGCACATACTCAGAATCAATGTATAGTATAATGCAATGTAAGTCGCTTTGGATAAAAGCGTCTGCCAAATGCATAAATAAATATAAATATAAATATAATCTGCATAATATCACCTGTGTTTCTCCTACCTTGTTTTCTCTGTGACTGTCTGTCTGTGAGTCTGTCTGTGTGTGCTGTGTACTCTGCCTAAAGATATCATACATGTAAAGCTGCTTTGAAACAATGACATTTTGTAAAAAGCACTATATAAATAAAGTTGACTTGACTTGACTTGTAGCGGGCAGGATATTGCTGAGCATAGGCGGTGGTGCTGCCACGGATTCTGAAGGTCTAAGGCGGACTCCCTGTAGCGCCTTAACCAGCTCCTCAGTGAGTGTAGTTAAACGATTGTGTTGATGCTGATGCATAGTGAGCTGGGACGCCTTGACTGATTGCTCTGTAGACAACTGCATGATAGCTATGTGGCGAAGTCTTCTGTAAGGAACAGTCAAAAGTACTGGGATCCATTTGCGGCATCTTTAATTATCGTGGTCAAACAGGCAATGGTCGGTTAGAATTCTGGAGATGGCGACCTCTGCTGGTAGGGTCTCCTCCATGACAGTTATTCAGCTCTTTTTTTTCAATTTATAAAAAGTTGCATAAAATTGTTTTAATATTTTATAATGTAATGTTATATAATACATGGTTGTCTTGTTTATTATTATGTTCATTTGTATTTTTTGTTCATATCTTCATTTAATTTACTGTCCACTCAATGATAAAATAAAAAGCTCTAACATCTGGATTAGTTAAATTTGTCCAGGACTTAGTCTTTATTTGACAATGATGTCTTCATTTGATTCATGTTTAAGTAGAACTACTAGAGAATCACATTAATAAATATTCACTTTGAACATGTTTACTATTAACAAAGAGCTCAACTGCTTTTTACATAAAGACAGTTTGGCTTGCCAGCCTCACATACCGCCTCTCTCTTTGCGTGTGTGCTGTGGACAGACAGGCTTCAGGCTTTGTGCTGCTCATTATAATTGGTTTTCTGCTTGAACTTTTAAAATCAGACGTGTCAAAGCGAAGGGATATTTTCTGTTGTGGTTTGGTCCAAAGCATTTGGACATGCTTCTTCATGAAGACATGTAGATATCTGATGGTGGCTGCTCCCTGCCAGGAAGAACAATAAAGAAAAAAACATTATTAATTTCTTAATACAACAGTACACTTGTCATATATTTAAGTTTTTTTGATTACATGCATGTTGTATTTTATATGGACATATTTGCAATAGCCTCAGAAAGGTAATAAGGTTGTCAGTTTTACACTTCCATTTGACATTGACAAATAAAGTCACTTTTATTGACAAGCCTTGTACAGAAAATTCTCTACTGACAAAGATAACAAATCATAATTACAAAATAAAATATATTTAAAAAAAAAGAATAGGAGAAATAAGGAGATGCGTCCTTAAGAAGGTAATTCCTTGAAAGGATGAATGCATCAGATTTTTTTAATTATTATTTTTTATTCAGTAGTTCATTATTAGAAAAATGGGGGGAAATGATAAAGGCAGTGTTAATGCATCGTAACACAGAAAAAGTTGGCATCAGTTATTTTAAATCTTAATAAGGCTTTAAATCATAACAATATTCATAAACATCAGGACCAAAATAAGTGTATACCGTATTCCTAATGGAATAATAACAAATCTAAATTTAGAATAAATAAGGTGTGCACAATTTTAAATCTTACTCCTTGTGGACACGTGCCTGTGAAGTTTACCAAACACAGAACACATTACTTGTGCATGAGCATGTCTGAGAGATAGAGACAGTTGTAGACATTGTGTTGCAGGTTTAGTGTGAGTACATGCTGTGGGGGTGGGGGGTTAGATTCCCAGCACAGTGACATTTTACATTACTTAGATGCCTGATGGCCGACATACACTCTCATTCAAAAACATTTAGTTATTAAAATATGTCTATAATTTGTGTGTCTGTGTTGTCTTTACATAGTGCCTGCGTTTGTGTGTTCATAAATGTTAAGCATCTTTTAAAAGTTCATATATTTGATATAATTTCTCTGAAATGTAATACATTTGTTATACCTATTTTATTTATTTATACATGTTATACCTATTTAGTCACGCCTCAGAGATCTATTTTAACTACTATTATGCAGTGATAAAAATGCATGAACCTCACCTTTTGTGGACATGGGGACATGATGTGATGAACCTTTGTGAAATAATACTTTAATACAATAAAGAAAAACCCAGAGACATCCACTGTCAATATCAACTGATCATATAGGACCTCCTCTGATGATACAGAACCACAAACAAATACAACCACATTAACTTTGTGTAAAACATTGTGAAGCAAATGTTTTATGACTAGTTTAACGGGTGTTTCATTAACACACCCTTTGTGCCACAAAGCCACTTGACAACCAAGATTTCAATTTACAACAAGTATATTGACTTTAACCATAAAGGCGCAAGTAAATGCATCTACTTTATAAATGCATCTTTTTCATAAACAGCTACTCTGGCAACTTACAAATAAAATCACTCAAATTTGCTAGCATAAATGTGTGGTTTTGTAGGACTGCATCCTTTTGCATGTAGATTTATATTAGTCACCCAAACCATGCTGCATTCCTGACGACACATGAAATAATCTCACAACATTCATCAGGAATCAATGCAAAACAGCAGGTCAGTCCACAACTCTGAGGTAAATATTTATGTAGTAGGTAGGTAGTCTTCATCTGAGGTAAATATTTATGAGTGATGTGACTGTTTCCACAGCTGCAGTCAGTCACATTTAGTAACATCAGTCAGAGCTTGACATCTGGGTATTCTCTGTACATGACTAAAGGATTGATGGTCTGTTTACTAATATGAGTGACAAAACAATGTCTGGTGTGTGTGTTTTCTGTCTTTTTCATAAAAAGACAGACCTAATGTGTTTAAAAATACTCTCTAATAAATCAAACAGACATATTTTAACTCACATAATTAGTAAAATATCTTCTGTTTGGCAAGCTTGCATATGTAAAACATTTGTGTGTGTATGTGCTGTGATTGCTAGCTATAAAATATGGATTATGTGAAGCCAACTCTGACCCACTTTACTGATACACACTCTAACATTATGATTAACTGTTGTTGTCTGACTGCAGTAACCAGGACATACAAAGTGCACCTTCATTACAATCACCATCCTTCTTTAGACACAGTAACACTTTCAACACAGAACACAGAACAAAACTTCCAAGATGCAAAATATAATTCAAGTCCAAATCCAGGGAACATGCTAAAACATACATTCATCAAATGTTTGAAAAAAGAAAAAAAAACGTAAAATCTTTAGGTCTTAAAATCTACTTTCTTTATATAGTTGACTTTTGCATTAATGTATGCCACTGCCCTTTCTGCAAAGTCACATGATAACAAATTTAGATTTGAGAAAAAAAGCTCAAAATTTATTCCAATATAAGTCAGTTTTGAATTAGGTGTTTGAAATCAACATATAAAGCCACTCTACATGACTGAAAGTTCAGTCATAAAAACATGACTGAACTTTAAATTCAAGCTTGTATTGCTGCCGTGATATTTTCCCATGTGATAACTAGCCCCACTCTTCCCTATATGTAACTTGACATGTACACCTATCCCCATCCCTTTATTTAAAACAGTAAAAGATGAGTGTAAAAACAGCCATCTTTCTGCTCAGAAACTAATAACAAAGGTAAAAAATCACTAAGTGCAGAGATTGTGTTTATTCTGAGATTCAATTTTATGTTAGGTAATGTTTGTATCAAATTTATATATTGATAATTAAAGCATTCCACAGTGAATACCACTTTCTACGTCATAAATGTCCCACAATAAATCTTCATCAAATCGTAGATATTTTTGGTTAGGTAATATCTATAGATTTACATTCTCAGAGGCGCATTGGGCAGATTGTATTAAAGGCCAGTAAGCATTGGTCTGTGAACTCAGCAGAGTGATGTACCAACACATCTGCTTTAATAATGCACAGATTTGCAATGTTTACATGCCCACATGTCACACAGTATGCCACTGTGTTGCCTGGAATACAAAAGCCATTTGAAGTAAATTTATTTTTTACAAAGTTTGCAAAGCAAACATAAAATAAATAAATATAAAGCACACAGTAGAATAGACTAAAATAGATTAAAATTTGAAAAATGGTAGAATGAGAAAACACTAGTTCCAGCTAGGAGATCATTTTCCTAAACAATTACTGCTTGAGGTCAGGGCTGCAGCTACCTCTGTCCAACCACGTTATTCTGAGTTCTCTACAAGTTACTGAAAATGTCTATGAAGTAGGTAGAATACATCCTAGGCTGTTTAATGACTGTGTTTTAGGGCGTCTATCCCATCAGTCCACCCAGCACAAAGACTGAACAGATCAGTGGAGTGGACCACTGCATTATAATTTAGTTCCTCTTAGGTTTCCTGCTCTAGCACTTTAGACAAAGTGCCTGCGGCCTCTGAGCTCTCTCGTATAAGAAGTGTATTATTTCCATCCCTCTGTCTCCTTTTGCAATATCCGTGGTGCTAAGCAGAAAGCAAAGAGCAAGAAGGGAGCATGCACGAGACCGCGCAGTCGTCTTACCCACTGTCAGAACAGATAAAGCAGCGGTGAAATGCACGTGCTTCGACTCTATTTTAACACAAAGATTTAGAGTTTGAGTTCCAAGAGATGCTCGAGAGCTGACTGAAAATACCTTGACATGTGTAAGGCGAGCGCGTCCTCTGCCACGCGCCGTTCACTATATAGTCCCTATGCTTTTCTTTGTGCAAAGATTAGGACGTTGCCAACCTATATTATTACTTCAGTCAACACGAGCTTGTGACACTGCCGAGCATCCCTCTAACTTATCTGCTAAATGTCAGCAAACTGCTTTTGAGTGTAATCTTAATTTGACTTGGAATTAGTCTTTTCGCTGTAAAGATCTAATTATTCAGACAATTCTTTGCCTTGTGAGAACTTCGGGAAAAGATCAGCCATGCCATAGTCGACTTGAGAAAAAGAATGACAAAGAGGGAGGGAGAAAGGGAGAGATGTGTGATTGTGAGTGAACCCAGACGCTGCCCCAGAGGCGCCTTCATTTTCTCTTTAAGCTACAGGGACATGAACGATGAATGACAGGATTCTCTATAAAACTACAATACCACAGAATGAAAGTATGCATGAATGCCATACCTTCAGTATAAGAAAGCATGTGACAGAAAAGTATTAGAGTGTAAATCTGTGCCCCGCTATATTTATTTTTTTATAATTAGGTGGATGGATTTTTACACCACGTCTTCACCTTTAAGGTACATGAAAATGTGCCCCGCTATATTTATTTCATAATTAGGTGAATGGATTTTTACAACACGTCTTCACCTTTAAGGCACATGAAAACAGCAATCTTGAATGTAGCGATGTGCTGTTTATGCATACCTTATTTTTTAACATCAGTGACTTTAAATGAAAGGTTAAGAGTATAATATTTAGTATTAAAAATGTATTTGGATAATGTCCCACTGTCTCCTAATGTCATCCCACCCAGGACATGAGTGCCTACACCAGCATTGTTGTTTGGTTCATTTCATTTTTAACAGTCAGGCAGTTATGACAAACACTGCCTCCTCAGGTTTCCAGAATAGATGAGTAAGGTTTGAAATAAAAGGCTGAGATAAAAGACAGATAAAATAATGTGGGCTACAGTAACAGTAGCTGTTTAAACCTCAAAACTGTTAGAGATTTAATTATTTCCGCAAAGTGGTAATTATACAGAGCGGCTAATACCCATGTATCAGGTTAATTATCAGATTATATATTTTAATTTAAATCTTATAAACTCCTACCCCATTAATAAATAAATAAAAAAAATTAAAAATAAATAAATAAATAATTTACATTGTATTAAACTGTAGGCTACATATGCATACATTGTGCATGCAAAAAGTATTGGGATAAAGCGTTGTAGCTTTACCTTTAGAAAATAAATAGTAATATTAAACTTTCTAAACTGTGATCGTTTGGCATTGTCTACCACTTTGCATCGGATGTTGTTGATTTTTAAATGATTAGGCCCACAGTAAATAGATTTTTACCTTAAAAATGATGCGTTCCCCTTTTTTGCCACACACACACCTTGGTATTCAACTAATCGGTATTGCTTTAAAATATTTTGAGAATTAAAATATTACAGACTAAATAATAAAACGAATTTTGATTTGGTGTGAGATTATAAAAAACGCAGGCATTTTGATCTCGCACCAGATCAAAATTCGTGGAATTCCACATAAGAGAACCTTATGTTGTACTATAAACAATATTAGTTTTAGTGTTTTTTTTTTACTGTTCCTATGTGACAATTCGAAACAATAATATTGCTCACGGGGCATTCTTACATAACTGAGAAATAATTAAAAACAAATACATATTCATATTCCTTAACATGTATATTAATTTTTCCAGACACATTTAAACGACTGTTGTTTTTAAATGCGTCATGATTAACTTATGTTTCTTTCCAAATTTAACAAGGAAGGAAAGCATAGGATCAATGCTTAACTATACAATAAAGGTATTTAATTCTGTGTCGAAGTTTTTGCACTTTTGGGACAATTAGATCAATCATCATCAGGCTGTCATTATCTAAATAAAATATTTGTACATTAAGCATTTTAAATGTTTTTATTTTTCTATTATTAATGCTCACATTATTTTACGGTAACATTTGGTTGTTTATCATTAGGTTAACATCAGTAGTTTATCATATTACTTTATTTTGCGATAACGAAATCAAATACAAATCAATCGAAACAAATATATCAAATATATTGGTATATTAAAAATACATTTTCTGCAATAGATTTAAATGACATTTTACATTTTCTGTGGGGAGCACTTGCAAAACGCTTAATATGTTTTAAATGGAAAGTTGTATGTGCAAATTTGAGCTATTTAAAGAGCAGGTAATATTCCGATATTTTGGAGATTAAGCCTGATGTTTGTTAGAGTTTATAAATAAATTAAATGTACACGTATAATTGTTAAGTAAATTACTGATCAACAATTTTAAATAAAGCGTTGATAATTTAAAACATTGAAATTTAGGTCATAACTGACGTCAATCACATTTGATTAAGAAATTTGTCTCTTGCAAAGAACATAAAGAACAATTTAATAATCCAATTAAAATAAGGTAGAATCACAAATACTTTAGACGTTAACTGATTTGTTATCTGAAAATTGTCTTTTTTAATTAAATGCATTCTCTCTAATTGAAACTTAATTGAGAGACAGCTCATGCATTAAAATGATTTAAAAGTTTTATTTGTAAACATTAAATAATCCTTTCTCATTGAGTTTGATTCGTATTCGAAACCGAACATGTTGCAATTTATTCTGTTAAACCACAGAAAAGGCAGTGCTGATCTTCAGACAACTATAAGAATAGAATATGGCGTTAAATTAAATCATACATTAAAGACATGGACAAAGACTGGTGATGCGTCAGAAATTTTAACAGTACCATGCTTTAACGGCGAAGACCAAAAAATATATAAATGTTTATATTAAACAACAACAGTACATACAACACATACAAACAAAGAATGTCTGACAATTTTACAAACACTATGGGTCCCTTTTACCTGTACATGATATTGGTATTTTTTTCCACAAATGCCATATTTGCTATTGGTTGCCCCATACTACGAATACTTATAAAATCTAACAGACTACATAGTGTCCGAAATATAGTGTGTGTAATAGAGACAATAGTCATCTACAACGTGCGTCTCCTTTTCCACCTGACAATAATATACAGGCACAATTTATAAAAGCCAAAAAGTCTGTACACGCTTTATACATCATATAAATTACATAAACCTATTGTATACATATATAGAAATTGCGTATAATACACTCTGTGATTTGTCCATGTACACAGACGTATGCAGATAACAATGCCAACGGTATTTTCATTGTCTAGAACCAGGCAAACTATTGGTTTATTTGTCTTTTGTTAAAATTATTTAACTTATTGATTAGTTTTCTTTCCCCTTTTTTGGGATCCCAGTGGCGGGTTGTTCTTGCGTTTTCCAATTTTAAAATCTTTGTTTATTTTATAGTTTCTTCGTTTTTCAGAAAGCAAATGCCAATTTGGGATGGTTGGTTTAAATATACAATAAAATAAACTGTTTAGAGTTTATGGATGTTCTTTGAGGTTGTTTTAAATATTTTTTCTGGGTTTAAAATGGCAGAGTGTCCAGAAAAAGTTTGTCGATTATTGCTGGTGGTGGAACCAGATCTTCTAGCTTTAAGTAGAAAATGCGCTGCAGACCCTGTGTGCACAGAGTGCGAAGTTCAGGAAGTTTTCCCAACAGTTTGGACAGATAGTTTGGACGATTCAGGCCGCCCCCATTGAAAGTGAGTTGATCTTTCAGACAGTTTACTATCTTGTTTTGAAGCTCCTCCACTCTCTTGGGTTCTTTAAGCCCGTGTCTTTCTGCAAAATATTAATAATAATAAATCGCTAAATTTTATGGGTAATATTAATAATAATAATAATAAATTAATTAAACAGATCTCACCTGTTACCACAGCCAGGGCTGCAATGCACGAGAAAGCAGATATGTCTAAATTCATGCTCTGAAGACTAGAGGAAAACTCCACTATAGAGTCAATCCACTCTCCAAATCCACGGACACACTGCAGTCTGTGCAACACCAACCCGTTGCAGAAGATGAGTTTGCCTTCTATTGGGTTGGACCTGAAAATAATGACAAGGCGCTGATTATTTACCGTACACATTAAACAAGATTCTAATTATTGTAGAGCCAACAAAAACTGAAGCAGCAAAGCTTTCTCTTCAGAGGCCATTGTACCTGTAAGCCAGACGCAAAACAAAGAGTTCTAGGAAGGCAGACTCGAACAGCAGATCCTGGTCAGGTTTGAGCAAGTCAGTGAACCCGGGGATCTTCTCTGCCCATCCGCGGCTGATCTCCATAGATCCGGTTAGGAGGTTGTAGAACTGCTGGATGTGCTGCGCGTCGTCTCCGCTCAGCTGGTAGTCCGGGTTGGCTTGGAACTGGAGTTTAATTTAAACACGACCCAATGAGCTCTCTTAAAATATATAGCCCGTGAAATTGCCAAGCCCATTTCTAGAAGGGGGAGAGCTTTCGTCTCCTTCCTTAATTTAACTTGTGTCTGTATTTCATAGGGTTTTCTCTTTCAAAAGCAATTTAGATAATGGAATAAGCCACCCTTCGAGTGCTGAAAGTTTATAATGAAACACTGTATGATATTAAATTCCTAATATTAATGATGTCATATTCAAGCTCGTGTCACGTTTTCGTGTCATCAAGACCAATATAATGAGGGAAATTAAAGATAAAAGCCATGTAACTCACTTTAGTGTAGTCGAGGGTGCTCATGGAAGGGTTGGAGTCCACATGAGCCCTGACCAGAGCGCTTATCAGACTGACCGGTGGAGAGGGTGGAGAAGAATCCTGTGGACTTTTGGGTTTGGAGGGTAAACGGCCTCTCCGACCTTTTAAACTGGCTGTCCGAACAACTGTGAATACACAGGAAAAATACAGGAATAATTATAACAATATTAAGTTGTTTTTGTAATTAGCTTTGGTTTCTAAGTGCGCTTTATGAATATATCTTCTGTGAACATCTTCTGTGAGAACCTTCGATTGCGCATTGTGTTTCGAAAGTGTGAAGAAATATCAGTTTATACCTTCTTTAACCATCCCGACCACCAGGCACTTCTGAAATCTGCAGTATTGACATCTGTTTCTCCGACGTTTATCTACAGGACAGTTTTTATTGGCTAAACAAACATATTTGGCGTTCTTCTGTACTGTCCGCTGGATCAAGACAACATAAACTGTTTAGTTTACATAAAAGTCAGGCAAGCATTTAATACTTTACAAAGCACGCATTAAGATGTCATGACCACTGATAGTCTGGTCTGACATGCAAGTAACAAGTGACGAAACAAAACTTTTTAGATTCTCACAAATAATGTCTCAACTTGTTCTTCATAATTGACTTTATTTGTACAGACAGCAGCTATGAGTGGCAAACAGACAAACTATTATTACGATGATTAATAATCATTAATGAAATAATAGACTATTATTATTATTATTAATACAAGAAGAAATACCTTAAAGAAGCCTTTACACCCTTCGCAAGTTCGGACTCCATAGTGCTGACACGCTGCATTGTCCCCACACACCGCACACAAACCCTCGGTGGATGGTGATCCTCTAGACGGGGGTGAAGGCACCTGACTGTCCATCAGCTGATGCCCGTGACTAAGTTGTAGGGAGTGGGTGAAAGCGATGCCCACTTGTTTCCTGATGGCACTGGGCACGGCAAAACTCTGACTGTCCAGGGCTCGGTGCGCTCCAGGACTGTCGTGGCCCATGGACACATGGAGAGGCCCGTCAAAGCGCATCTGACAGCTGGATACAGGAGTACCGGGAGGTGACTGTTTAAAGGAAAAAAAAGACAACCTGGACACAGGATTTTTTCGCTGGTCTAGCATGTGTGAAGTCATATAGTTCTGATGGAAAGTGTGCAGCGAGCTCGGATCTTCCCACATGTGATTGGGCTGAACCTGGAAGCTCGGAGTTCCTGGAGCGTGAGGCGAGGACGGTTTGAAATACACGGGCCCGGAGTGGGCCATCATGTCCTCTGACTGCGGGCCCAAATGGCTCTGCTGAGGGTAGGTATGCATCTGGACATCCTCCACCTTGATAGAGGACTGTTCTCCAGAATGGGGCACCTGGTACAGACAAGGCGGCTTCACGTCGTAACTGGTGTTGTAGCTGTCCATAAAGGTGCTGAAGCTGGGCAGGGAGGTGGTGGCGGCAGTGATCTCGGTGTTGGTCAAGTCCATGCTGAACTTTACAAACTCTGGCGTAAGGAAATCGCAACTGTATTCTGCGCCAGTGTGGTAACTGTAGCTCTGAGAGGCAGGACTGGCGCCCTGTGGGGATGAGCCATACTGAGCCTGGACGCAGGGCATGGCTGCAAGAAATACACCAATCAACCAAACAAGAAACATATCCCAAAAAGGGCATAATAGATTTACAGACATTTGGCCCACTCGAGCACATTTTAACAGCTTTGCATGCAACTTTGAAAACATGGAAAAATCTAACAATTCAGTGTTGGTCAAGTACCTTCAGTCGTTGGACTGTTCCTCTGCAGATGCCTCTAAAGATGATAATATCAGATGAAATGTAATACCGGGGCCTCGAGACAAACAAGTCAACTCTGGATTGCCCCTCTGATAAAACACATAACTTTCACTTGACCGCATCACATTAAATGTCTCAAAACGTCTTTGCAACAGCAGAAGGCAATATTCGTGGTTTTAGTATTTGTAAAAGTTTTGGTTTTTGCACGCCCGCGTTTTATCATTCTTTTGATATACTTTAATACATATATATTAAAGAACAATCTCACACAAGTGTACGCTGTTAAGTCTCAAACAAGGACCAAATAAAAAATGATTTAATAATTTGCGGCGTTACAACATCCATCATTTCTAATCAAAATCCAGTATAAACAAACAACCAGAAATTACATATATACGGCTTCTTTAAAAACATTATGCTCACAAAAGCAAAAACAGAAATAACTTAAGACGATGAAATACCTCAATTGGCCATCAGTAAAATTGTATTGTATCCATACACTTGTGATGTACATACAAAATGTGGGTAAATGTCCAATACAGCAGTACAGCGTTGTCCGCAGAGCTCGGAGCTCAACACTGGCCTCTCGAGCTCTGTGTGCCAATGTGTCTTTGTTTATGTGAGACCCACGTGTCTAAGTTTATTACGTCATCGCGTCATCAATGAGGATCACCAATCAGCTACGTTCTTCTGCCAATCTGAGTGCTGACTGACAGCACATGCACGAATATGATTTCACAGTGATGTAGTATATAATTTCCGTCATCCTATAGCAATTTACTTCTATTTAGTGATGATGCAGTATGCACTATTTTTACTGTTATTCACCGTAAGAGATTAAAATTAATCAAATACATGAAGGTAATTGTGGATTTTCTTACATTAAACACTAATGCAATAACATAAAAATGAATACATAAAAAATACAAAAAAATTAATTTACTATTTACATGTAAACAGTTAAAATTAGTGGTAATTTTAAAGGGTTTGCTCATTTAGTTAACAATAAGACCAAAGAAAAAAATAGTTAATAATAATTAAGATATGAGTTATTTCTACTAAAAGCAGTAAGAAAATAATAAAGCAATGCAACCACGTTGTTACTATGAGTCTAACTAAACCATCTTAGTCCTGTTGTTGACCAAACTCAACACATAAGGCAACGACAATGTGTTTCTTCCCAAACCTTCCGGCGTCCTCTTTAACAGATAAAGGTTTTCTTTGCTCACTTAACTCAACCTTTCACCTATTTGTATGAGACAAAATTTATTTTTTCAGCAATCTGGGAGGGGTTAGTAACAGAGGAGCGGTTCTTACGGTGGTAACAATTTAATGAAGAAAGAGGAAAACGCGACAGGAACTTGGAAAAAAAAATAAAGTGGGAGACAGAGAACAACAGCTTTGACGTAGCTCATGCTGAGGTCTAAAAATGGAGTTTACTTCCCCTCCATGTTCCTGCCCTCTTGTTTCTTAATGGCTAGGTTTTACTGATATTTGAGTCTTACTATGTAAATGCCAACTAAGTTCTGCATGTTCTCACTATAGCGTGAAGTTATCAATTTCAAGACCACAGTGCATAAAACATTAACTTCTGTCACTTAAAACAACAAACATCTTATATATGACAGTATATACAATATGAAGGGCACTGTAGTTTTCTCAATACTGCACGTAGATGCTCTTTGGGTGCTAATTTTGTAATGCATTCTCCTCTAGGGGACACTGTTGTTCACCACCCACTGCATAATAAATCTTGATTATATTTCATATGCTGTTATACTGCAAAGCAAATACAATGCAAACCAATGCGTTTCAGCCCAGTGCTGAGCAGATTAGATGTGAATGAGCCACAGACACATTGATTCAACCACTCAAAGCTAATATATGTGATGATAAAAAATATTAAATTATAAAATATTTAATTATGAAATTGAAACATTATGTCTAAAACTGTCAGTTATGTTCCACATAAAAAAGTGACAGCCAAAATGATCAACGTTCAACACCTGATTTATTCAGCTATCCAATGTGTAATATCCACAATATGGTCTATTTTCATTTACCTTTTAAATGAAGGCAAATTACATTCAATTATATAGCCAAAATGTAATATAAATTAATCACTGCTCATAGGCAAAAAAAGGAAGCAAAAGATGAGCAATCAAACTGAACTACAGTTGTTTCCCAATTATGACATGTTAAAGTAAAATGTTTGAGAATGTATTTTTGTTTTGGAGAGAGACAGAGAGACATATAGAAAGAGCCATATCCGTTATCAGTACTGTTCTTGTACAACCACAATATCTGACACAAATCCGTGGTTTATAGAGTCTGACAGAAGCTGTCCGTTCAGAACTCTTCTTGAATGTTGACAGGTAGAGTGCCATGGACAGCTCCATAATCTGTTTGTGTGGAGTTGTGCATAGTTTTTGAAAAGCTCGTATGCCTGTCAAGTGTTGTTCGTGTAATTTTAGAATAACAGGGTTATTTAGATAGCATGGCCTCTGCTTGCATTAAATATATTGATGAATAGGAAGAAATTGAATGCATTGTAAATCACTGTAAATAAAAGCATCTGCCAAATGCATAAATGACACAGAAAAAAGATTTAGTCTCAAACATTAGTATTTCATGCATGCAGCTAGTTGTACTTACTAGGATGCATTTAGTGGTATTACTGTCAGTGGTGGCGATTCACTGGGGGGACCATAGTTTTTATATAGGGTACATATTTAAAAATTTTAAACTATAGATGCAGATATTTCCATTATATTCATATATGACATTTGCATAGCATTTGTAGGCTATCACATGGAAAAACAATGGAAAATGCTTGAACTCCCACTC
>JAZGTI010000843.1:0-11920 GCA_036877585.1 Botia kubotai | reverse complement strand
CAGCATTCCTAGCCCTGATTACTGTATAAAGCCTGAAAAAGAGTATCTTGTGGAATCAGAATTTCTGTATAAACCTGATATTATCACACAATCTAGTCACAATCCAGGGCTGTTTGAATATCGGCACATTTTATATTAGAGCAATGTTCATGAAAAATTACTTTACTTTTTTTAATTACTTTTCCTTATTATTTAATTACTTTTTATTTAATTACTTTTTTGGTGATTGCAATAATGGCTTTGCCAAATTAATGGAGCTGTGCAAACAAAAAATAAGTAACAAAAAATAAGTTTTTTTATCCTTATGTCATAAAAGTGTACTTTTTTGAAACACTATATGGCTTGGAAAATTTGACATTCATTATTCTGCTCAAATCATATAGGTTTTGACAGAATTTTCAGTTTTGGATGAAGGTGGAGATATAGAAGGAAATTCCTATTTTATTTTAGTATTGTCTTTAAAACAGACAGTTGAACTACACTGTAATTCAGTTACTGTAATCACTGTAATTAAATTACACTGAATGTCCTAAAATTACACTGTATGTTTACAGGCTAATATTAGCAATTAAAGTTAAACTCATTGTCCAGCCTAGACATTGTCTACTGACAAGCCTCCACTTATAGTGGCTATTTAGATAAGGATCCTACGTGGCTATATGAATATGAGATAAATTGCATTAATCTAGTGTCAGTGGCCAAAAGATGACTTTGAAAACTCTTCCCACTCTTGATATGATGCAGCTTGATTTAGAGATGATGAAATGTATCCCCTTCAAGCAGGTTCAAAAAGGTCAGATGTTGTTGATTGCATGATTTAATTTCCCTGTAGATTCATCCAAAAAAAAAAAATTACCCCACAGTATTTCCTGCAGTCTTAAAGCACCCCTTTTGCTCCAGGCACTGGTCTATGTCTTTGTTCCAATTTAAGATTCCTTCTTTTCAGGACTAATGTCCACTTAATATGCTTTAATGTGACTTCTGTGGTACAAGGGAGCACTCCATCACTTTATTACACTTTTATATAACACACATTTAACTATTTGCGAGGAGCATGAAGATTAGGCAGTGCTGAATATTCATGAATCAGTGTCATGACATGCCTTGTAATTGGCAGAAACATTTGTATTGATTCTGCTGGCATCTTGTGAGCTTGTGTGCATATTTGTGCTATAGGGTAATATATCCTAGTTGCAGGTTATCCTTGTGTAAAAATGAATTCTCAAGTTCAAGTTCATTTCTGTAGCGCTTTTCACAATGGCACATTGTTACAAAGCAGCTGTACAAATGAGAAATATTCAAAGATATTTAACAATGAAGAAATTAAATTGAAAAATGAAAGAAAATGTAGGAACAAAATTTGAGAAAAAATAATTTAAAAAAAATTAACAATGTACAAAGCGAATGTTCTAAGCTAATGTCAGCAGTCTCTCGGTAAGCAAGCCAACAGGGCGACGGTGGCAAGGAACCAAAAGTCCAGTGATATAAAAAAGGAGAAAAAAACTTGTGAGAAACCAGGCTTAGCAGGAGTGTTTGGACTCCGGTTTGATCATCCCAGGTTTGTATTGCTCTTTGTTGTCTTTTGTGTTGAAGCATGCGGTTTTGTTTGGACAGCTCGCCACGTGTGTCCGCATCTGCACCGCCCTCTCGTTTCGCCCTGACTGTTTCTCATCTCTGTCATTACCTGCACCTGCTTTCCACTCATCTACTACCCTTCATATTTCCCTCGTGTTTTCCCTTTGTTGTCAGACCGTCTTGGAGAAATCCAGTTTCCTGACCGCATTTTCAAGTCAAGTCAAGTTTAGTCTAGTGTCAGTCCTGTCGTGTCTGATTTTAGGCCGTGGTCCGGTATGTTGTGTTTTGTTTTTACAGTGTTCATCGTGCCCCGTTCCCATCCCACCTGTGGAAACCCTCTGTCCCAGACTTCGTCGTTGCTGCCCATCTCTGCTTCATCTGCTCTTTGCCCGGTTCCCATCACCTCACCCATCCTGCCTGCCAGCCGCTCCTCCTGCACTGCCCATCGCCCTCCCGGGGTCCCTCTGCCACCATCCTCCTGTCTGCGTCAGAGCTGACTTCCCGTGTCCCGAACTGTGTGGTCAATCGTCAGAACTGTCTATTATTTCTCTGTGCTCTGCTGAACATTTCTGTTACATCTTACTAGAATAAAATCAGAACTTACAATTGGATCTTCTGTGTTTTCCCTGGCAGTCCTGACCGGGAGGGCCAGTTCTCCTCTGGCACGCTAAAGCTGCAGTCAGTAACTACGATTGGTTAAAAGAGAAAAAGAAAGGCTCAAATTAAATGATTTAAACATTTGTTTAGAACTACAGGTGAATACAGTGAAATGTCAGAGAAAAAGACAAATGAGGGATGTGTCAACAAGGAAGGGGCCATGATGGTAATGATAAAAAACTGAGGAAGGTTTCACAGAGATTACGGTAATGGCATAAAGTTACTGATTGCATTCTCGAGCTGCAGGTGGGCTCTTATGCCACAATCATTTGTTAAATTTTGCTTCAATGAACAAATTCACTGCCAGTCTGAAGAAAATGAACAGTGTTTATACTTAGTTTGATTAATTGCACTCCATTTACTGCATAGTAATTTTAGTTAAGTATATACAAAGTAGTCAGGTCAAGGAGTTTTTTTATTGTCATTCAACTACATATAGCAGGTGCAGTACATAGTGGAAAGAACAACGTTCCTCCAGGACCATGGTGCCACTTTAGGCACAGACGACATAGACAACAAGGGACAACAAGAGTACAATTACATGTTTCCACATAACTGCATGTGTGCAAACTTGTGCAGACAGTGCAACCATCACAAAGAAATCACAAAGTGCAGACATGTGCAGTTAGTAGAGACAAGTGCAAAACAGGCTGTACAAAACAACCAGTACGTAACACTACAGACAGAACAGTACTCTACAGAGCACAGAGAGCAGCACCGACCTATATACATATTTACAGAGTGTATATGAGGATGCAGCCTGCAGTTGCAGAAGGAGGTGTTCACACAGTTTCCATTTATCTAATCACCTTTAATCTTTGTCAACTGTTGTAATTCACCTCCTTTGACTTTTTTTCTGTTTATTTGACCAGTTTAAGTAGCTGACTAGTTTGGGTCACAAATTGTACTTCCTTTGGAATTTCAGTTAAAATTGCTGATTGCTTTGATTAAAATATGACAGAAAATGTTGTAAAATTTAGCAAAACAAAAAAGGTCCTTTGCCAACAAAATGGCCTTTGTTTTAATAAAGGGAAAAAAACTTTTCTGATCAGTCATTTGTTCCAATTGTTATTATCATGTATGCAGATCTAAAATGCAAAATCATGTTCAATGTGAAATGTTTTGTAAATGCATATTTACACCTTCATTGTCTCACATGCATACATGCAAAAAATGGTCACAAACACAGAAATCACACCTTATTTTAGTTAGCAGTGTTGTATGCATGTGGTATAGATTTTTGTGATTAAGCATGCTGGACACTTGTTAGGAAGTAAATAAATTAGCATGTGATAAATCATTTTATATTTCTTTCTGCTGTCACTTTTTTCTCTGTTCTTCTGAAAACAAATGCATGATTTTTGTTTTGTTGAATACATTATATAGAATATGAAGCCTTGCATAGTAATGAAACACATTTATAAATGCACAATGTCCCCTGAAGTCATGTGACAGTGAAATGAATAGCTGGTTTGTGTGTATGAGCTAGAGCTGGTGAGAATGGCTATCATCCTTTGAAAAACAATGTATAGTCTTATGCAATATGCAAGAATCAGATGTTCTCGTGGCTGGGGGCAGAGCAACTGGGTAAGGATGCACCATAGTGTCACATGCAACAAAGATCATTTTAAATTATTGAACAACAAATAGTTCATGCCCTAATGCCACACTCTGGACACTGACAGCTTATCATGTAGTACTGCAAAAAACAAGTTGCCATAGTTATACATATCTTATTTGCAGTGTCCTCAATAAGTTTTGAGACAGAAATGAAAAAAAAAGCTTTTTATTGTGGAGTCAAGAAATCTTTTATGATCCGCTCTATCTAATGTGTGCATAAGTATTGGGACAATTGGTTCACAATTGTGTTTATAAGTGATCAGTTGAGTTCGATTGCATTATTTGTCCAAACATTAAAAGCAGAGAATGTGTAGTATCAGTTCTGTACATTGCTTCTGCAGTCTGAACCTTGTGTTTAGTGAGGACATACATAAACCAAAAAGAAAAGCTGATTCTGAAAGCTGACTCTGAGAGAAAAGCAGTGAAAAATATCCAAAAATGTGACATTCTAAACTTTTCACATTTCACATTCATCTTTAAATCATCAAATATTTTTTTGATTTCACAGCAATTATATAACACTTTTTTACAATGTTACATTCCTTTAAAGCAGCTTTACATATAAAAAAGAAGAAGAAAAAAACATGTCAGACATGTTAATGGTATTATTGCAACGTCAGCAGTCTCCCACCAAGCAAGCCAACAGGGGACAGTGGCAAGGAACCAAAACTCCAGTGTTGTATAGATGGAGAAAAAAAACCTTGGGAGAAACCAGGCTCAACCGGAAAGGCCAGTTCTTCTGTGGCACATTAAAGCGGCACATTAAAGCTGCAATTTTTAACTTTCTTGGATATGAACAGAGTTGATTATAATGACTAATAATTATTTATTGATGAGAAACTGACGGTTCTAATTACCATACCAACAGAAATTGTACCAACAGAAAAGGCGACAGAAGCATAATGTTACTAATTGCATCACACTACTGTGACTAAGCTGGGAACAAAGTATTAAAACTAACTAAGCTAAAGGTAGGCATGTATATAATGGTAAGTTTACTAAGGAAGTCTATCAAATCCTGATGATCGTTCCATCGTTCTCGGGTCATTCCATTCATTGCAGTAATCAATGCAGTAATCCCCCCCCGCGTGAGCGGCTCCTGGCGCAAAGAGGTAAGCGACGCCGGGGTCTTTCTCTAGGACGAGGGGCCGGCCTTTCAGGGTGAGCTGTTTGGAACACTTCGATGAGCATGGGATCCAGGATATCTCCCGCATTAACCCAGGAACGCTCCTCTGGGCCGTACTTCTCCCAGTCCACCAGGTACTGGATTCTGCCACCCCAGCGTCTGGAATCAAGGAGTTGCTCCACTCTATATGCGTCCTCGCCATCGACCAAGATAGGAGGGGCCTGTTCCCGGAAGCCCCTCTCCGGACCTCCAGCCGGGGCGACAGCGGGTTTGAGCAGCGAGATATGAAAGGTAGGGGAAATACGATAAGAATTAGGCAGAGCAAGGCGAGCCGAAACAGGAGTAATCATTCTTAAAATTTTGAAGGGACCCACGTACCAGGAAATGAGCTTTCTGCAAGGCGGAGGCGTAGAACCCTGGTGGAGAGCCAGACCCACTGACCTGGAGCAAAACAGTAGCCAACAACGTCAATTGGCCTGCAGAGTCCGGCATCGGACGTTGTGGAGTAGATGGGTGTGGGCCCTCCTCGCTGCATTGAAGCCAGTCGGTGACTGCGGGGAGGTCCGTTGGCTCCCCAGACCAGGGAAACAGTGGAGGTTGGAAGCCCAGAATGCACTTGAAGGAAGTCATACCCGTGGACGGCTTGAACAGTGAGTTTTTGCGTATTCTGCCCACATCAGGTATCGGCTCCAGTCGGCCTGACACTGATTACAGTATGATCGGAGGAAGCAGATGATCTCTTGATTAAGTCTTTCTGTCTGTCTATTAGCTTGGGGGTGGTAACCAGATGTCAGGCTGATGTTTACACCCAGACTTTTGAAGAAGGAGAACCACACCCGTGAAGTGAACTGGGGACCCAGTCTGATACAATGTCTCGGGGAGGCCATAAAACCTGAAAACATAATTACACAACAGTTCTGCTGTTTAAAAAGCAATGGGTAGTTTTGGAAGAGCAATTAAATGGCAGACCTTTAAAAATGATTCACTATTATAAGGATGGTAGTGTTTCCCTAAGAGTTTGGGAGATCTGTAATAAAGTCAATAGCAACATGGGACCAGGATCTCTGCGATGTGGGTAGTAGTTGAAGGAGACCGGCAGGTAGTTGCCTGGGTGTCTTGGAAACCTGACAGATTGGGCATCTTCTTACATAGGCTGTGGTATTGCTTGGGGGGTTAGGCCACCAGTAACAATTTCTGAGGAGGTGGATGGTGGCCGCGATACCGGGATGTCCAGAGCTAGGGCTTTCGTGAACCTGAGTGAGAAATTGTTCTCTGAAGGAATCAAGGACAAACGTGAGGTTCTCGGGGCATTCAGGGTAACGTGGATGTGAATTGTTAAACTGTGAAATCTCTGTATGTAAATCCCATTGTATGGGAGTGACTAGGAGTTTCTCTGGGATTATATTCTTGGGCGTGATTGTGGATAAATCTGCAATAGAAGTTGGCAAATCCAAGAAATCACTGGAGTTCCTTGAGAGTTTTGGGGAGTGGCCGACTCCCTTGGAACTAATTACGTAACCCAAGGCGGTACTAGTCTTATGAAATTCACATTTCTCTCCTTTTACGTATAAATTATTCTGGATCAAGCGCTGGAGGACAGAACGGACATGGGAAATATGTTCACTTAGCGTCTCAGAGTAGATTAGAATATCATCAATGTATACTATAGCGAATTTATCGAGCATATCAGGGAATATGTTGTTCACGAACAACTGGAATATGGAAGGACTGTTCGCTAAACCGAACGGCATGACCAAATATTCGTAGTGACTGGTAGTAGTGGAAAATGCTGTCTTCCACTCATCTCCCTCCCGAATGCAAAATAGGCGCAACAGAGGTCAAGTTTAGTGAAGTATTTGGCGCGCTGGAGTTGCTATAGAGGAACTTCACGGAGACCTTGTTAAGGCTGCGGTAATCAATACAGGTTCGTAAACCCCGTCCTTCTTCACGAAGAAAAACCCAGCTGAAACTGGGGAGTTGGACAGATGAATTAACCCCTTTGCTAGCTCCTCATCGATATACTGCTGCATATACTGTTTCAGGCTGAGACAAGGGAAAAATTAGACCCTTAGGGGGTTTAGCCCCAGAAATGAGGTCAATTGCACAATCTACGTCACGATGTGGTGGTAACTGGGAGGCCTTCTGTTTACTAAAAACTAATGGCAAATCAGAGTATTTGGGTGGTATCTCAAAAGGAGTGGAAGATGGCTTTATTAAGTCAGCTACGGATGAGTTGAAGTGAGAGGGAACGATTTTTCTAAGGCAGGTCAGGTGACAATGGTCTCTCCAACAAGTTATCTCCCCTTCACCCCAAGAAATGTTAGGTTCAGAAAAAGGGTCAGAAAAGTAATAAGGACCAGGTACGGAGTCATGGGAAATGTAGTTCGGGAAGGCGTTAATATTCTGGCGAGGGCTCCCACTGACGACCAGCAGGAGGTGGAGTGGTGACCTCCTCCGTAACAATAACAATGAAAACTTGCTCCATGTCTCTTAATTATTGCTCCCAGAGGTAGCATGTACAGGGTGAAAAGTAGGGGCATAAGTACTGAGCCCTGCGGTAATCCATACTGGTAATCAGTATGACACCTTTTCACTCAAAGCAACAAACTAGAATCTGTCAGATAAATATGATTTAAACCATGCCAGTGCAGTTCCTTTTATGCCAACATAATTTTTAAGCCTATTTAGTAGAATGCTGTGGTCAATAGTGTCAAAGACTGCGCTAAGGTTGAGTAATAATAGAAGAGAGATGCAGCCACAATCAGCTGACAAAAGCAGATCATTTGTCACTCTGATGAGAGCAGTCTCTGTACTATGAAATTCTAGCAGATACCTATACATATTCTAGCAGAACATATGTGTGAAGACACCACCTTTTCCAGTATTTTTGATATAAAAGGTCAATTTGAGATGGGGGATGTAGTTTACTATTTTCTTGGGATCAAGGTGAGGCTTTCTAATAAGGGGTCTGACAATAGACAGTTTGTAAGGTTTTGGGACATATCCCAACACCAATGGTGAATTAATAATGCTATGTAGAGGATTTATAATTTTAGGATCTCTTTCAGCAACTTGTTAGGTATAGGATCTAGCATACATGTTGTTGATTTAGATGATTTGATTACTTTTGACAGTTCATCCCTTTCTATGGTAGAGAACTTCTTGGGCATAACTTGCTCATGGAGTTGTTCCTTGGGCAAGTTATGATGCACCATCTGATGTGATTGTGTTGCAGGCAGTTCCATGTTTATAATCTATTGTGTTATTAAATAAATTAATAAAATCATTGCTATTATGATATTGACAATTGTCAAAAGACTGTCAGCTTTAGCCACTGTGTCAAATAGATATCTAGAGTTGTTTTTGTAGAATACCTCCAGTTTTGTTTGCTTTCAGTTTCGTTCCATTTTCCGGGCTGCTCTTTTTAGGACGTGGGTATGCTTGTTATACCACGGCGTTAGGCTGCTGTCCCTTATCTTTTTTAACCGTAGAGGAGCAGCTTTGTCTAAGGTGTTAGAAAATAGGGAGTTAACATTTTCTGTTGCGCTATCAAGATTTTCAATTTTTCAAGTTATTCGTTATGTTAAGGAACGGAGACAGTTCAGGTAGATTTTTGATGAAAGAATCTTTAGTTGTAGAATTTATTGTTCTACTGTATTTATAGCAAGTAGCTGATTTTGCAACCATAGGGAAATGTATTTTACAGGACACCAGATAATGATCTGAAATGTCTTCGCTCTGCTGCAGAATATTGATGTCATCAACGTTTACACCATAGGACAGGATTCAATCTAAGGTATGATTATGACAATGAGTCCTGACATGTGTTGTGAGACACCAACAGAGTTAAAAATGTTTTTGAAAGCCTTCCCCAATGCATCCTTTTCATTATCCATGTGGATGTTAAAATCACCAACAATAAAGACTTAAAGGCCAGTACTAATTTGAATAAAAAGTCAGCAATTCTTTGATAAAGTTGGTGTGGTACCCTGGTGGCATGTAGACAGTAGCCAGTAGAAATGACAAAGTCTGCTTATTTACCCCAGATGAAGTTATATTGAGCTTATAATTGAGCTTATATTGAGCTTATGATTACTTCAAAAGGGTTGTAACTGAAGTCAGATCTTTGGGTAGTTGTAAATGTATTCCTATACAGTGCAGCAACACCTACCCCTTTGCCTTTTGGATAAGGCTCATGCTTATAGCAGTAATTTTGGTTGATTGACTCCTTTAATGTAATGTAATCGTCACGTTTTAGCCATGTTTCTGTCAAGCAGAGCACATCTAGGTTATGATCTGTGATCATATCATTAACAAAAAGCGCTTTTGTAGAGAGCGCTCTAATATTCAGCAAACCAAGCTTTATTAATTGTTTGTCTGTATTATGTATCTTTTTAATTTGTTTAACATTGATTAAATCGCCATTTAATTGTTTACAGGTTTTTTATTTACCAGTCTGGGGGACAGACACAGCCTCTATATTATAATATTTAGATAATTCTATGTGTTGTAAATTACGTGACATCTATGACAGCTAGCAGACAGCTAGTTTAGTTTAGTCTATGACAGCTAAGTATTAGTAGTATTAATAAGACTGTGTGCCAAAGTTCTGGATAAATAAGCAGCACCAGCCCTACAGGGATGGAGGCCATCATTTTTCAACAGGTCGGGTCTACCCCCAAAATTTTCCCAATTATCTATGTAACCTATATTATTCTGTGGACACCACTTAGACATCCAGCCATTTAGTCATGACTGTCTGCTATGTATTTCGTCACCACTATAACTATATAACTATAACTACTGTGTCCAAAATTTTACTAGCTTCACACATCTATTTAATGTTATCTTTAGTGATCTCCGATTGATGAAAACAAACATCATTTGTGCCGACGTGTATAATAATCATACTAAATTTACGTTTATCTTTAGCCAGCACGTTTAAATTTGCTTTGATGTTGGGCACTGTGGCTCCCAGTAAACATTTGACTATGGTGGCTGGTGCCTCTATTTCACGTTCTGTTTAATAGAATCTCAGACAATTAGGGCACTTTCAAAAGGTGTCTCACTGGGTGCGTCACTGAGTGGGGAGAACCTGTTTAAAACTGTAATCGGAACGGATCAGAGCGGTGTTTTGTTCTGCGGCTATGCCGTCTCACAGTCACAAAGTTTCCCTGCTGCAGGGGATCTGAAACCAGAACCGAACAATGTATGGACCTAGTCGCAACGAAAGTCTGCTCTGCTAGCAGTATCGAATTAATTCAAAATGATGTAATCAATACACAAACAAATTATGTTTATAAATTTAGACACCAAAAAGTAATGAGAAAAGAAATTAGTGAGAAAAGAGAGTCAGAGCAAGGCTAAGCAGAGACACAAACCAATTTCAGCAAGGCAGACAGAAACCGGAGACAGACAGGAACCGAAATCAGACAGCAGGAATTTTCTTACTGGAGAGGAGTTCTTTACTGTCCCAATACTTATGATGGGCTCTGTATATATTTCCTAAATAGCTATCTGTGACCATAAAGTCTTGTCAAGATAACAGCTTATTCTTGCTAAAATGGTATCAACCTGGTGCCTTTTGTTAACTTCATGTTCTGTCCAAGTAAAAGTACTGTGTGTCAAAACACAAAATCTTTAATTACTGAGGAAATTTATGAATGTTCATATGGTTTACACATGGAAGTCATGAAGCCAACACAATAAAACACACTGCACTTTCTGCATCATCTGATGATTTGTTCCTTATATTTGTTCCTTCCTTTCTCAGCCACTAAGTGGCTTCAGCCTCCTCCTCAGGAGGCTCAGCATTGAAAGTGTTGGACTTGGAGGGATTTCCATCTTCCAGAAAGTGACGACGTTGCTGGGTAAAGCCTAATTGCAGTGTTTGAAATATGTCTGACTCTCTTAAATGAGACTTTCTTTGATCGCCTTTTCTGTTACTCTATAAATCAATTACCTATCTTGTTTAAGGTTTATTTTTTCAGAATTCTCCATTTGTATTGTCTAATGGTAAAGAATGAGAGTGAACGACTAAGAAAGGAAGGTTTTGAAATTGCGCTCATCCACTCTCCTAATTCGAATTTAGTTTATTTGCTTCAGAAATTTTTGGATTTGCAGCTTTTAGTCTTCAGGGAAAGGCAGCAGCGTTAAGGGCCATTTATTTGTAAAATGTGGAGTTTACAGTTTCTTATTCATCTTCAAACACACATCTGCTTCTTTACATTCTTACAGCACTACTTAGACAAGATTAATTAACTAAATAATGTTTAACAGTTACAAGTTTAAGTTAACATGTCTGTCATTTTCTGTACTGATCTGCATTTGAATCTCTATAGTCATTACAAAGATGGAAGGGTCTAGTGTGGATGTGGGCTTTATGGAAAGTCAACCAAAACCTGCTGAAATAGACTATTAAAGAGGTTCTATAAAAGAAGTACTATCAATGAAGTTCTACATTAGGAATATTTTCGCCGCACTGGAAGTGTCTGGGCCCCTCAAGGTTGTGTAGTGTGTGCGCACAAGCATTGAAGAGGTCTCAGACATGACTCTGGGATGTTGACTCAAGGACATGAGAGCCTGGAGTAGCATGGACATCCAAACTATAGAATCTGATAAATGTGTGCGGGGAGGACCAGCCTGCCGCATCACACACTTGCTGTAAGGGGGCACCTCTTGCTAAAGCCATGGAGGATGAAACCCCCCTGGTTGAATGGGCCCTAAGTTCTAGGGGCGGAGCTTGGTTGTGCACCTCATAGGCTAGAGCAATAGCATCCTTCACCCAACGTGAAATCGTCTGTTTATTGGCAGCCGCACCCCGGTTGCGGCCCCCATAGCATATGAAAAGCTGCTCAGACTTACGCCACTGGCCTGTGCGGTGGACATAAATCTGAAGAGCACGTACTGGACACAGTAAGTGAAGTCTTTCTTGCTCCGGTG
>JAZGTI010000842.1:13839-53244 GCA_036877585.1 Botia kubotai | reverse complement strand
TAAGGAGTTTACCTAAGACCCAGTCTTATTTTTCTAATGGGGTAAAACCTAAATTCTGTATCTTTTTTTAAATCACATAAATTCTAAATGTTTTTGTTTTCTAAAATAAGTCATTGTTTTTCATTGTTATTTTTGTAAATGTGTATTTTGTCAAACATCTGGCATCCTCACAATCAAGACAAAAAAAAATCAAATTACATTTGACCCAAACCACATGAATTTCAAACTTTTTGCAGTAAGAATGGAAAATCTGCAATATCTTTCATTTTTTAAAGTGTGGCATACACAATTATGATTGATTTTTCAGTGATTTTCTTGTGACACATCAAAAACAATTGTAAGTCGTTTTGGATAAAGGCATCTGCTAAATGCCTAA
The DNA here is from genome assembly GCA_036877585.1 of Botia kubotai. Taxonomy (NCBI): domain Eukaryota; kingdom Metazoa; phylum Chordata; class Actinopteri; order Cypriniformes; family Botiidae; genus Botia; species Botia kubotai. The sequence continues at coordinate 52,868 of JAZGTI010000842.1, read as the reverse complement.
ATGTAAAAAATACTTTTGCATGACTGCATCTTTAAATACTGCTAAACCATCAAGTTTTATCAAAAGCCTGAAATAAATAAATAAGATACAGACAATAGGTGTTTTGCTTTTCATATTAAACATGTCATAAACATGTCTGTTTTCACTTTCATTCACACGACCCCCAACACTTCATTCTGACATTCAGACACATTCAGTCTCTTTTTGAGGAAAAAGGTAATTGAGTTGAGCACTGCCTTTTTTTCAGTAAGATATTCCTCACAAGTGCTATGGATCCTTACAAATGTCCTCTATGGGCTCCTCAGGATTCACAAGAAATTGTGCTTGCTTTACCCCGTGATGCGCCGGCCGTCGCTTTTAAACTGGCGCAGCACTTGTAATATAAAATGCTTTTGCTAATTTGAACATGAAGAGGACTTATCTGTCTGTCATCCAGAAACGGACATAAAAGCAAGACAAGGAGGAAAAGAGGAAACAGGACAGTGGTAAGTGATGAAGATAATATTGACTTAAGTATAATTATATAACTAACAAATGTTTTCGTTTTTAATTCCAGCTTATTTTCATTTAATTATTTGTAAGATTATTTACTGGTAATAGTCCAATTACTAATTTATTGGAAAACAGGTTAGCTAGGGTTGCATTAAGCAGCAGCATGTATAATTAAGTGTTTTTAGTAGGTATTAATATAGGCCGTAATAGAATAGGTGGTTTTATAGCGACAATTAAAGTGACAATCCACAATACTGTAAATATGAAGATTGTATTTTATCTTCAAGATTGTATTGCACAGTATTGTATCTTCTGCCATAAACATGAAGATTGATATTTTGTTTCAGCAAATCTGCTTGCACTTTTAAAAAATAAACAATTTATGTTCCGTTAGATGTGTTTTGACTACTTTTTGTATGTTGTATAATTATATCTCTAGGTAATGAAGATATATTAACAAAAGAATCTTTTAGAAGAGCCTCATCTATTAATTTTGCCTGAGGCCCCCACCTCATCTTGGTTCGCCTCTGTTTATATTTACTTAAGGTATTTAAGAATGACTTCTATTTTGAAAGCAGAGGTGAGTTGCTTTACTACACATATCCAGTGTGATGCTTAAATGAATGGGGCCAAAAACCTTAGGGTCCTTGGCCTATTGAGTAGGCTATATCATACAACAAAATTGTGGATAATAATATCCCTGGATAATATCTGTGGTTGTCTCCCTATGGGCAATAGTTATGCACTTTTTCTTAAAACCAAATCATCAAGGATAATATGTAAATGGTGTCATTGGTTTACATTGTTTTAATACAACATTGTGAAGAAATGTTTTGCAGTATTTGCCTGCCTGTGATGAATTTGAAGGCAGGCTCCCCACCCCATTATTTTGATCTGGCTGAAGATGGGAAACGTTACACCATAGTTGGATTTGGCAAACACTTCGATTTCTCAACTTAGGCCAGCACGTTAAAGTAGGACGTGCCGAGCTCTCGATAAATGTCTTGCAGAGAGATAATTCTGCTGCGTTAACTCACTTCCACTCACCACGTTTACAACCAGAGACACCTACCATTAGACACAGAAAGTTGTAAAATACATTTGCACAAGGCTTGTTATGACAAAAATGCACTCATTGAGATCCTGAAAATGATAAGTTTGACCATAACTGAACTGCATAGCTTACTTTCCCCCTTCTCCAGTGAAACGATCTTGCCTCTCGCGTCCTTGTATTCATACTAGTAGAAATCTGAGGTTTTCGCAATCATTGTCATTTGTTCTGTAATAGATACAGTGAGCCCATGCACACGGCTACACTGAGCAAGTCTTTGAAGAGTCTGGCTTTGGAGGCAGATGATTTGGTGGGGTATCCCCCAAGGGCCTCTGTGTTGGCGTCAGAAGCAGAAACCTGAAGATTGCGCATCCGCAGAAGATGGGATTCAATTAATCATATCACACAAGAAAGTAAAAACGTGGATTAATATGAGATTTACCTGCATTAGTCATAAGCAGGACAAGTGGATTAAGAATAAAATAAATGTATGGTCATTAGAATAGCCATAATTAGATCATTTGCTTACATTCCACAACCACAAATGTAACTTTTTTGCACTTCTACATGTCATTTCTTGTGCTCCATTAGGTTCTGAGCAACAACTGCTAAAAATGTGTGATGGCTGCTAATATAAATCTATAACTGCATACATTAAAAATAGGAGAACTTTATTCACACTAAACCTCAAATTCATCAATGAAAACCTCAAACGAATGAGTTTAATATTTAAAATATTTTATGCCTTATACCCATAATACCTGTATAACTATGGTGTTTTGATGGAAAAGGTTTACCATGGTCATTTCTTTCTCATGTAAAATGTAAAAGAGCTTCAAGGACACAAATATAGTTTTTCATATACAAAAAAATGTATTTTTAGTATGCACACCTCATATATATGGCACAACCTACAAAACATAAATCATTATATGTTCTATATCAGCTGAACAATGACAACTGTGCTGTCTAAAGACGGTTGATGGCGGTCATTCCAGACAACGGAAGCTCCTGATCGAGGAGGCGGAAGAGCATGGCGCATTTGTTGCGTTGGGAGACATTGCCCAGAGTGTGATGCAAGCGCGCCTGCAGGTAGTACACATCCCTCATGCGCTCCTTACAGTCAAGGCGAGAGAAATACACAGCTGCTTCATCCAATGTGTGCACGGCTAGTTCCACAGCTGCAGGAAAAACAAATCACTTAAACACATTCATAAAGACTAAACAAAAGAAAATCCAGAAATGACTTTAAACAGTGTGATGGGTGAAAAGCATGACTCATTACACTGCAATTTGTGTTCCTGTGCAGCAGTCCCTGCCAGGGCCATCTGACAGCGAGCGGCCAGTACCAGAGCCCTGCCCTTGTCTATCAGAGCCCCATGAGCTAACACTGACTCCAACACATCCTGCACCAGAACTAAGGCCTGCTCAGGCATCCCTAACATAAGCTGTGAAGAGAACAATAGAATGATGCACTAATAATGCATGATGATAACAGCCAAACAAAATGATTTTATATCTCTACTGTTCTGATTCTTCTACCTGTCATTCTAAGGCATGTCTGACTGCCGATTTGAAGGATTGTGAAGTGTACCTGTGTAAATGCCAGGTGTAAGACGGTCTCTGAAGCCAGACTCTGGAGATTGTGTTTGCGTGACAGCGTGAGAGCCTGTAACAGTAACGGCAAAGCTGTCGCAAAACCCGATGCGTCCCAGTGGAGCTCTGCGGAGGCCAGCATTACCCTACCACACAAACACAAAGAAGATTAACATGCAGGCGAGGGTGCAGTGTGATTTCAACTATTTACTTTTTTTTATTTTTTTATATTTGTGTAAATATAGTCATGCCTGAAAGGCATTGTTTCTAAACACACACAAACACATACACACACACATATATAAACACATATACCTGTTCATAAACACCTACCTGATAATCATCTCTGTGTTCTTACTCTTCTCACATTGCTGCTGCAGTTGCTGTAGAATCTTAGAGGCCTCAGACATCTGATTCAAAGCTTTCAGTAACTGGGCTTTCCTGGATAGACACACATCAATCACAAACACTTATTTCAGGCTGCTAAAAGAGCACAATGTATTTGCAGTAGTCTGCTCATACCTGTACAATCCCTCTGTGCTGTTTAAAGCAGAGATAGCTGTGACGTGAGGTTCAGCCAAGTGGTATTTCCCATCATTCATAGCTTTCTCAAACTGAATTTTCAGATCACTGAGCATCCAGAGCTGTTTAAGCACAAACACACGTTATACCGGTTACTGCTGCTTGGTGAATGGTGATCAAGCCTAGGTTGTATTTGGAGGGTGGCTGACCTTGGCATGTTGAGTATGAGGAGGAAACTGCTGCTTCAGGTGTGTCATGATGTCACTTACAACATTATACAGGCCCTGAGGAAAGACAAAAGAAACAAACATTCTGATTGGTCAGTCGTGGCATCCAGCGGTCTGATGTTCCTCAATAACCCCCACATGTTGAGGGATGTCAGACTGTTTATCAGACAGGGCTACTTTAACAGTGTTGCTTTTATGTTGCACATATTAAAGTACTCAATTAATAAATAATTAAATCTCAAATTAATATTGCAATAACGGCTGTACATTATCTCTTATTTAAATACCAACAAACTGCACACTGGCATTAAACATACAAAAACAAGCCTGCTGATTCAACAAATGCAGAGCTGTTTTTGGACATCATACATATTCAGATACAGTGTGGCAGATGTGACATCAGGCACCTGCTCAGCATGGAGCTCTGCCAGGTGGCAGAGGACGACGGTGAAGGCTTCCGTGTTGTTCTGCTGCACACCAAAGTTCACCGGCTCCAAACTGTTCATGTTCAGCAGGAGCTGTGCCTGCTGGAGTGCCATTGTGCTACAGAGAACACAGAGAGGATTCAGCTGCTTTGAAACCCCATTATACACAACACAAACTGTACCGCTGCAGGAACATGGTACGTGAACTGAATTCAATGCAGAATAGATAAAGCATATCATTCAAATTTGACTGTGAAAACAATAAAAGCAGTAAAAAGTGATTTGACACTACAAATCATTACTACATTCCAGATGTACTTAAGATACTTAAGTAGATGCAACACACCTACCCCTAATTGTCTGCTCTTACTAAAAGTGACATAGTAGGTAAATTCACAGCCAATCAAAACATTTGGTGTTATATAACAGACCAATAACATTTCACAATGTTGATTTCATCAGCCATAGCTATTCAGGTACAAAAGCCTGACCTTTTGCCATACATCCTCCATATGGAGGTGGTCTGTGCCAGGCTAATTTCTATTAGCTCAGAGAGGCTTTGCTTCCAGTGCATGATATCTGTCCCCCGCAGGGCGTCCAGCAGCTTGTTGGCTGGCATGCCCTGTTTTGCTCCCCGCTGGACCGAAGACTGTATGCCCAGAGATGCTAAATACTGCAAAAAAGAGGGTGTTTTTCACAATATAATGGCTTCAGATCAAAACAATAACACAAAGATTTTTGTGTTAATTATAAAGGCTCCGTCCCAACAGCTACTTACAGGGAGACAAAAGTGGGCAGCGATTTTCACAGAGTCTTCGGTCAGTACAACGCTATCAGAACCTTTCATCTGTTCTAGCGTGTACAGCCAACTCTAGAACACAAATCAGAGAACACACATCAGACAGTTTATATAGGACAGTTTAGGTATTTTTAGGTATCTTTTTTCATGTAAAGCATGTTAAAATAGACAGTTTGTATATATTGATGCTGACTGTAATAATCTTTAAAAATTCAAAACAAAACTACATATGAGAAAAAGCCACTCCTACCAGACAGTGTTGGAGACACACGTGGTCGTTTGCTTCCTGTGCAATGCGAATAGCTTCCTGCAGAGCCAGATCAGCCTGTTTACTGAACATACAAAACACAATTACAAAATACAATCACTGAAATCAGCATACAAATATAAGTTAAAGCCATATAGCAACACCAATGCTCAGTTCAAAGGCTAAGAAAGTACCCTGTTTCACTACCAAAATAGTAGTCGTTTCAGTCGTTTTCAAGAAACAACTAAAAACTCAACTATTTCGTCTTCACTTCCTTGACTAATCAACTAACACACCGCCACTACCTCTACTTCTTTTATAAAACAAATATATATATATTTACATTGTTATAATATATATACATATACAATTATAATATATATAACATTGTTGCTCTTATAGTTGTTGAAATTGCTTCCTTGTCCTCATTTGTAAGCCGCTTTGGATAAAAGCGTCAGCAAAATGACAATGTAAAATGATAATGCTCCTAACACTATGTAATAGCCTAAGCACGGTCTGGACAACATATACTCACTAGTGTCCAAAACGGCAATGCAGGGTTGCTAAATTCAGGACAGCGTAACGCAGACTGCGACCATAGCCTTCATCTCCATTGCTTTTGCCCTCTCCACCAGAGAGAATGAGACGGTCAAAATAATGGAGGAGACTGTGAGTGGAGATGTAAATATCCTGCACTCGCATGCTGTTCAGATAGCTAAGGTAATGCTGTATGAACACAGAAAGTTAACAGTATTAAAAACCTTTTTTATTATGTACCATGGATATATCACAATAATATCACACTGTTCACTGAAGTACCATGCTGTATACTACCATACTGTAGTATATGTTTATTGTTACTACTATTTGGGTGCAACACTGTATTATGTTACCATCATAGCAATTACTTATAAAGGAAAGCACCAAAACAGTTTTTCATTTAGAAAGCATATGACTCACAGCCTCTGCAAAGTCAGGGTTAAACTTGAGGATGTTATTGAGCTCGTCCTGTAGCTTAGCTGGAGACATGGCCTTATTCTCATCATTCTTCAGCAGGTATGCCTAAGGGAAAACAGGATCTTGCTACTTAAACAAATTGGACTTCTTTTGATAGTGCCACAGAACATATTCAGAGTAAAAGGATAATATATTTTAATACACAAAAACCAGACACAACAAACCTGTCGGGCAAGGAAGTATTCTGCCTGTTTCTGAGATAATGGACCTTGTGTCTCATCAGACCTATGACAAACCGAAACCACCTAGTCAGGTCAACTTCCATGCAATGAACACAACTCTAGTTACACTAATAAAATATGGAATATTTTCTGACCTCAGTTCAGACTGGTGCAGGGATGCTGTTTCCAGCTCCACTTTGTCTATACATTCAACACTGGGGTTTTCGTTGCTTGTCAGCTCCATGTCTTCGGCAGGCAAGGCAGACAGCTCAGGTTGGTTGCCACGATGGCAGTACTGCTGCAGGGATTTGTACAATTTATATACCTGACTAAAAGACAGTTTATTATAGGCTAGCAGCATTTGACGCATGAAGAGACCTAGAGAGACAGCAAGAAAGAGATCAAGAGAGTTCAAGTGTGAGCAGCACATAATTACTATATAAGACAAGGTTGCAAGCATTTATTAATGATTCTGGGAAACAGTAATCTATACACCAGGGTGCCTTAAGTGGTTATGGCCCTGAAACAAATACAATATTCATACCTACAACACTGGTTTTGAATGCCTCAGAATCACTGAAAGCATTTGGTAGAATAGTGAAAAAATGTTCCATGTCCTGCAACTCTCCGTCAGCCATCAAAAACAACCTGAAAATAAAGTACTGATTTTATAAATGGTTAACAAAACTAAAAAAAAAAAAAAGGCAGTAATTTACAAAAAGAATTATACCTGAGTTTCACAACACTGACCATCCGAGCACAGCACTCCTCCACTATCTTAAGAAACTGTTCCAGGGGTAAATCTGGACCCTGGACAACACATACACGCCTGCTATAAACTGCTTCTACACACCGTGTTTCTATGCATAAATCTTATTGCAATGAACTATACATACCTGTTGCAAAGGTAGGATGAGTTTATTAAGGCGTCTTCTGTCTAAAAGCGCCATTGGTTTCGTTGTTGACATCTCATAGAGTAAATATAATACCGCGATCTTATATGGAGTGACCCAGTCCTTAATACCGAATATGTTTGCATGAACCACCCCATTTGTCATCATAGGATTGAAATACAAACTTTCGTGCACGCTCGCCATTGCAGGAAAATCAAACCTGTCTATAGTTCAGTTTAGGAGTAGATTAATTCCTATTCATTCTTTGTTTAACATAAATAAACGAGGAGTTTGTTGATCAAGTTAAAATACATTTGATTACATTGCATTGGTTGTACTTGCAACAGACTAAAGACATTTGAAATTAAGAAAAATGCTTTGAAAGCTTCTTCACATAAAAGCATGAAAACGTATATCTGAGTTAAGTTATTATCATGGTAGAAATCTTCACATGCATCTCCTCCGGACGGCTTTCTTCAAAATACCCTCCGGTTCCGGTTACGTTTCAGGGCGCACTACAGAACTCAGAATACGAACGCGTTTCAGGACGCACCGCAGAATGCAGATACATCGATTGTACAGCACTCCAAGAACAAACTTAGCCATTGGTATTTCGTTAGCATACTGCAGAGGGCGCCAATGGCAAAAATGTGTATATGACCGTTACATTAAATAACATTTTCTTTGGAAAAGCTCAAAACCTTCATGTATACCCATGGGTGTGTTTCCTGCGAAAAACAATTTTATTAGTTAGCATTCTGGCGGCTGGTAATTGTAGTTAAGTTAAGGACTATGACTGTATGTTTCAAGTGTAAAGCCCAGGAATAAAAACAGAACAAAATAAATTCTTAAACATAAAGCTCTAATATGATGACCACAGGTAAAGTTATCCAAAGAAAAAGTAGTTATCAATTAAGAATTGTAATCCGCTGAAACAGCAACAACAGCCCTCAAACAACAACCTGACTGTGACTCAGGTGACACCCTCATTAATTAATACTCAGTTCCTGAGTTGTGAATATCAACAAATAGGTCATGGGCCAATTTACCCTTTAATAATCATTACAAAAGGACTGAGTGTTCCAGAGCTAAACAATGAAATCATGTTCTATGTAGTACAACTCAGTGAGTCACATGTTGATGATGCAGGTAACTTCAGGTCACTGAAGTTCAGACCACATAAAAATCCGTAAAAATACTAATAGGACCTTAAAAGGCAACAAATGATCAAATTGGTACGCTAAAATTAAAGCGATTTCACTGCAAAGCTGCAATTTATACAGCAATAAGTAACATTAGTCCATTTGTACGAACTTCCGCTGCACTGGTGAAGGTAAGAGATGATTGGCTTTTGGAAATGCGTCACAGCCGATCCACAGCATCGCGCTCTTGGTGAGGCTGTAGACTGAAAATGAAGAGTTAGCTCAAATACCTGCTGTTCATAAGCAATGGCCAGAGCTTTTTCCTACAACTGGATGAATCCCTGCGGTTTCCTGGAGTTGGTATGAAGGTAATCTTCCATTCTATCCAATATGTTTGAAACTTGCTTATCTAATGGCTAAAAATCATGCTAGCAGAAATAATGTGCGTTGACGTTGGTTCATTAAGTGACAGTCTCTCCAGTTTAGCCTGTAATTGTATGTCATACAGTTTATTTGTTTGTGCACTGATTTTCCATGTCCTAAATATTTGTATATCAGTCCAGATCCAGCTGTCGTGTTATGCATATTTAATATCTCACAGTTAAATGGTTACATACAATGGTCAGTGATGTTTGTTTATTTATGAACTCAAGGTGTGATTTGTTGAGAGGTGAGACCCAGCAACAGGACATATTCTTCACTGTGCTTTGGGCAACACAATGGCAATTGGGAGTTGATTATCCTGTTGGCTTTCTTTGAAAATTAAAACACTATGGTTACTCTCTGTTGAGTATCAGCTGACTAGCTGCAGTCATAAGTCATTTAAAGCACACTAATCCCTCATTATAGCTTAGCCCTATTTTCATCCACCTCTAATGAGATTGATCCCAGTCAATGGGAGCTATTTTAGGGCAGGACATTCTGAATGACCCAGAAAATGTGGGGAAATAAAGCTCTGTGTTTCACAGCAATGACACCTGCTTGGGAATGGCAGTTCCTGTATGGTGGATGTGTTATCTTGATGCAACCTCAAAGGATTAATATTGATGATGGTCATGGCATAGACCTTCTCAATGTTATGAAAACATCTTTTAAGTATGTTAATGTGTGGTGTGTAATTTTTGTTGTGTCTAAATAACATTGCAAAAAGTAATTTCCAAAATGTCATGTCAGATCCTTAAAAAAACAGAGCAGAGTGTTTATTTTTTTGTTTATACTTTTCTATAAGTTAAACCTGAAATGGTTTGCTCCCTATACTTTTTGTCCAGGCAGGGGCCTCGTCTATGTGGGCATCATGCTGTGGTCTGCTGAATGAGGTGATGGGTACCGGGGCCGTGAGAGGACAGCAGCCAGGTTTCGGAGCAGGTGCCGGGCCGTTTCGTTTTGCTCCCACTGCAGGATACTCTACATACCCCCCTACCAACTTAAACAGCACCAGTCTTCTCTGTCAGGCCTGTGGGCAAGCCTTCTCTGTCTTTAGAAGGAGGGTAGGTAGACATGCCAAGCTTCACATTCTGGTCATTTATTATTTGTATTATTTGTACCTTACACATTTCAATAGTAAGCTAATGGAGTACACAAGCAAATAGATGCTCTGAAAGCTAAACCTTAAATTTTGATTTCATGGTGTCTTTAATAAGTTAAGATTTAAGCTTAAGGTCAGAGGAGCTAAGTCTCCCATCTTACACTCTTGTCCGTTGTTCTTTCACCCATCATGTAATTTCAAATAAGGGTCATGAACTCTTTCTCCTCTTGTGACCTAGCACATCTGTTGTGACTGTAAGAAGAGTTTCTGTTCGCTGTGCTCCATACTTCAGGAAAACTTGCGCAGGTGTACAACCTGTCATCTGCTGAAGGGCACTGCGTTCCAGCGCCCTCAGCTCATGCGTCTGCGCGTCAAAGACCTGAGGCAGTACCTTACACTACGCAACATTAACACTGATACATGCAGGCATGTATACAACATCCAGTAGTGTTTTTAGTATTTATATTTTTTGTATTTTCTAAGATGTGGAAATTATTTTAAAATACTTTCAATCTAGGGAGAAGGAAGACCTTGTAGACTTGGTGCTTTGTCACCAAGTTGCAGAGAGTGAGGATGATCCAGACACGCCCTCTCTTCAGTCACGCCCCCTTTATAGCCCGCCCCCTTCACTTGAGGAGCCCTCTTCACCTCTCACTGTACTTTCCCCAGCTCAAGGAGTACCAATCAGTAGGAGCAACAGCTCGGATTCCACCAATCAGGTGCGTGCAAATGATTACAATCTTTAAACATGGCTATGTGTGAAATAATGTAGTATGTTTACTGTTTTATAACATTGGCTCGTGTTATCTGTACTGCACAAGAAGGATTTAAAATGATATAGAAACAGAAAGCTACTTGTTTACTTGAGGTAGTCAGTGGTAAATAAATGGTGGTAAAGCTAAGTGTAAACACTTGTTGCTGACAGGATATTGAGGACTCCACTTCAGTGTCGCTCCTCAACCTTGACCAGACAGGACACACACCAGAGGTTAGTTACTTAGGCTAACACATGCTAAAATGATGTAATTTGTACTTCGTGGTTTAATATTTTGTTATTCTATCAAGAGACATTCATATTTTAAAAATATGGCTACACCTAGCATGTTCCCATACTGTATAATGTCCTGGTATCATCAGGTGAGTCCTCAGACACGTCGGCGGGCCCGGGCCTCTCTCTCAGATCTGTCTTGCCTTAATGACGTGGAGCAACTGACCGTACGACAGCTGAAAGAGATCCTGGCCAGAAACTTTGTGAGTTTCTCTGGCTGCTGTGAAAAGTGGGAGCTGGTGGAGCGCGTCAGGAGACTATACAGGGAAAATGAGGAGAATCGCAAATCTAGTAAGTGATAGTCTGAACACCGATCTGTATTTGCTGTGCTGTGAAGCAAAATGAAAACTTTTCCTCTTCTACTTTCCAGTGGAGAATGTGAGCCACCCTATCACTGCAGGTACGATAACATTTCGCTTCATAATTTGACCTAGGTTAGAGAATAGGTTGCAGACCAGTTCTTAGACTGTTCTGCAACCTAGACTGAATGGGCTGTCATCCTGGGCTAGAACAGAAACCAAAAGCTAATCTGTTAAATGCTGTTTTTAAGGATTAGTGTATTTCACGTATATTCTGTAAGTTTAAGTAGATGTAATAAAGATAGCTCAAAGGAAGTCAGATGCTGTCTAATAGCTGTGCTTTGCTCCTCCCACTTAAGTGGTAGCTTTTCCCCCTCCTATCTGCAATGGTGAAATTGGAGGTAAGGCTTGCGATTGGTGGAAATGTTACCTGGTCACACCCACCACAGCACTATAGTTTGTGATGTCATTGCACTACAACCCCTCCCTCCCTGCATGGCCACTGGCATTAAGAGATAGCATGTACTTTTAAAGAAATGTTGGATGTGTTTGTTTAGACAGTCAGGGCAGTGTATACTGCCTTTAGTTATGATAATTCAGAATAATTTAGAATTTTTGATTTAAGGCAAGGTCATAAACAGTCCACATTTTGTTGGTGGGGTTTGGGGTTAAAGGAATGCAACTGCTATGTTTTACCCCCTTTACCCATTTCATACCTTCATAAAGTTGTACTGTTTTGTTATTATTAGGGTTCTTATGAACTGCAAAATTCAAGCGTTTGAGTGTTTCATCAGATGTATCATAAATATATACAACATGGATGCATTGTTCAACCTGCAGCTACAAAAGGTCCTGTCCTTAATTTTAATAGTTCTGTCTTTTCTTTTTCCCACTGCAGATGGTTGCAAGCTGCAGTTATCCAACGACGACAACCTGTGTCGCATTTGTATGGATGCTGTAATTGACTGCGTGCTGCTGGAATGCGGTCACATGGTCACCTGCACTAAATGCGGGAAACGCATGAGTGAATGCCCCATATGCAGACAGTATGTCGTCAGGGCCATACACGTCTTCAAGTCTTAATACTGCTTGGAGAACCGCCCTTAGTCCAATGAAAACAATTGCTCCCCCTGCAGAACGCATAGCATCACAGCCTCTGGGTGGACATGCCCCTCAAGTGCCCCTGTCCTGATCGATGAAAGTAGAAGACGTTCTCTGCTTAATTTTTCATGAGACTTCAGAAACCTCAAAGAACACAGACTTCAGACAGTGGTCCACAATGGATTTTTCGTGTACAAATGCTTCAGTAATAATACAAAAACATTCCACTAACTCTTTAGGGAGGATTTGTAATATGCAATTGTTCAGTAGCACCTCACAGCCTTGACTTGATGTCATACAGCTTTGAAGACATTCTGCTAAATGTACAAATGCAGACATGAACAATAAAGCATTCTCATGAACAATACAATATATCTCAGGATGAAAGGAACCGAATGTTCTGGTTGCTCTTTTACTTCACTTTAGTTGCGACTATGAATGCGTTTTTGTTCTGTGCTTGGATTATTTTTCTGAAATCTGGGTTTCTGAAAACTGTTTTTCAGTTGTTATGAGTAACATTGTACCCCCTAATAACTGAACACTGGTACCATAAAATGACATAAAGACTGTGTTCACAAAAACGCATTGTGAGTCCACAGCAGGTCATTCTTCGAGATTTAGCGTTCTCCATTGTAATCATGATGTGCTTGCTTTGTTGAAGCCATTGGCTGGTTTCTTAGTCTCTGCTGCTCTGTGGGCTCTTTGTGCCAGTGACAGCAGTTGGTCAGTCGACTTTGAGTGCTTGTATAACTTGAAATTCAGCCTGCAAATCTGTTCCTAAGTCAGTTTTGTGTAATGAGTAATATCTGATGACAGAAGTGTGAGGTCGAACACAAAATCATCATAAATAGTGTATTTTATGTCAATTAAAAAATTAACTATTACCTAAAATTATGCGCTTGTTGAAGAGATGTTATTTAGGTGCCAAATAAGGCGCATTTTAATGTTACCAATGTGCCGTAGTCTTGCCGTTAGTGCTGGAATGTATGTTTGAATTTACCTTTTTGTACCCTAGTGTACTCTCAACCTGAGGGGGTAACAAACTAATGATGAAACACTTGAGCATGCAGTCCATACAGTTCACACATTTCCAAAGTCACCATTGTTTTTGCTTGCAGAGGAGCTGCATTAGGGAATACGCCATAGCACTGACAAGTAACAGCTGCGCAAAAAAGGCCCTCACTCATACACCACAGCAATACCAGCCTCACTTTCTTTAGATTGTAAGAGATATGGTTCACATTTTAGTGTATATTCTGATTTATTACATCCCTGTTTAGCCTTTTATGAGAGTTTTCATTCCTGTGTATGCCTATTCAGATACATTTATTTTCTTAACAAAAAATTGACTTGATCTTTGTTTTGTTTTTTTGGGTTGGTTGCTCATTTACTTTAATCTAGAACTAACAAATAAGATAAAGAATTGGGTTCTTACCCTTGTGGTACAAAATAAAAATGCTGAGAATTGTACTGGTTCCTTATTTTCTTTAATATGAGCTTTAAAGAACATGTAAAATCATTTTTTTTCTTGACGTAGGTATCGGAACAGGAAATGTTGCTATTAGATAGTCAGTTCCCAAATGATATTGAGGAGGAATGTTAAAATAGATCTGCTAAAAGTACATCTGGTAAACATTTAAGAGTACTGGTATATAGATGGCCTCCAATCAAGCACAGATGGACCGCAAATGTCTGACGCTCATTATGTGTGGCCGAAGATATTGTACAATACTGATAGTTTCTCTGGTTCCTCTATCACAAGCAAAATGAATATGAAATATTGCCTTATGGTAAATCTTTTTTTTTAATTACATACAAATATAAATAGCCAAATGTACATTAGAGTGTTTTAGATGGCAAACAGTGCCTTAATTTATAGTGGTACAAGCATGTGGCTTGGATCAAAACGGCCCCCTTTTTTTTTGCGTCACATTCCTGAGACAAAACTTACAATACTACACATCAATAAAATTATCTGTCATCACTACAGTTACAATTTTACAATATTAACCACTGTGGAAGGAATAAAGCACAAACATAATGGCTTTTAAAGACAAATACTGAATGGACTTTCAGCAAAGTCAAGTCTTTTTTGGCCTCTGAGAAAATGCAGAACCTGATTGTGTTGTTCAAAATAAGAATGCTGAGCTAGCTGGATTATATTATTGTATTTGTTTACATTTGTCTATTCAGTAAGCATATTCTAACAACTTAAGATAAATTAGAGACAATAAATTCAATGAATATTCAAGTTAACCATCTAACTCAGCGATTGGTTTGGTTTAACATCTTTAAATAGAGATACTGAAGCGCAACATTCTACACAGGCATAACTGTGAAAAATACTTAGCTAAAGGCTTGCCTGTTACAACTGTGTAGCACAACACAGATGGTATATGGCACTGTTTTATAAATAGACCTTGAAAGAACAAATATCACACCTACTGTATATCTGTTCTGAGATTAGAACAGCAAGTACTTTAAGAAATAAATTGAGAGCAGTCAAAACTCATGACTGGAAAAAGGTTCAGAGTGAAGCATTCCGATAATGAAAACATAAAACAGACTGCAGAGAGATTTAAAAAATCCATTATATAAAAATTAGAGAACAACATGACCAGGACTGAACCAAATATAATCACACAGAAATATCAACTGATACATCTTTTGTACAAAAACTGAAGAGTTTATATAGAGTACAATCATGCTTGTTCTCACATGGATTAATTATTTGTAAAATCCAGAGAGTATGTGAATGTTTTATGTACGTCCATCACAACACCTTTTAAATACAATCGCCTGACATCAAGCCAGTATAATCTTCTCTCAAAGATATAAAGAATTTGCCCAGTGAAGTGTCTATCTTCAGAATATACCACCCAGGAAAGGAGGAGTATTGTGGGCCTTTAAGCACACTACGTCTCCTCCTTTGTCTAGTTTAAAAAGAGCTGACAAAATATTTTGTCCACAGACGTGATGCAGTGCTTTCAGTTTCAGTCATTTCTCCCAACAGATGAGAGCCCTGATACATAGTATCATTTTAGACTGGTGGCCTCCTCCCAGACACTAGAGGGTGCTGTGTAGCAAAACTAGCTGAGTTTTTGAAGCAGTTTATCCTCTTGCAGCTGGAAAGGAACGCTGACAGACATCTCAGCAATAAAGCGCTCGCATGCCTGCCGGCTCACCTGCTTGCAAAAGCGCAGGTCAATGTGACAAATGTTTCCGCAGCGTTTGAAATAGCTCAATGACTGATCTGTGACCCTGTTACACACTAAGGAGACAAGAAAGAAATTCAACATTAATAAGCAGGAATTAGCAGTTTTACAGCATTAGACTAAAACTAGATATTGAAAACTTAAAAGTTATTTAATTAATGAAATGACAATATCAAAAAATTTCCACCAAAATGGTTAGTAATGGCTTTCTATTAACTTGAATACTAAACAAAAACAACAGATTATGCTACTATGTACTTTGCCCACAAACAGGCATGGCACATCATGGTTTACAAATGTAGCATCTAGCTTAACAACAGTGACATATCTAGCAAGACTGAGTTGTTGTTGTTTTGAACGCCCAGTGGTAATGAAACTAACACATCTAGTGAATGGTCTTGTTTTCTTTGGCACAGTTTTTTTGGAGACATATGAAACAGCATCAGCTGAAACCACAAAATCAGCTATTCCAAAATGGAATTTTTTAAACAATGCAATTACCAGAGAGGTTGACATCAGTTAGGGAGTCTCTAGTGGTGGTTCCTGCTGCAGTCAGCAGGTTGACTGACTGGTCGTTAATATGATTGCAGTAACTCAAGTCCAGGCGCTGGAGCAGAGGCATATTTTTAATGATGAGACGCAGAGAGCTGTCTGTGATGTCCAAACCAGCCATACGCATGTCAGTAACATTACGCAGTTTGCTTCGTGTGTCCATTTGGCCTGTTACAAAAGACAGGTGGAGAAAATGCTATTGGTATATGAAATGAATATGTAAGAATTTGGACCCCAAAGTTGGTGACATGGAATATGCTTGTGTGCATTTATGAATGTATATTACCTGGTCTGTTGTCAGTGGGAGGAGACAGTAGGTCTCTCATCTGTGGGTCTTTGAGCCCCTCAACCCACTGCAGGTCTAGAGTACGCAAGAGAGGACAACTAGACGTGCACAGAGCCGAAACGGCCACCCATGAACAGCCAGACAAGAGGAGCACCCTCAGTCCTGCAAACAAACGTATGCATGTAGGGTTTAAAGGCGTTTACGTGCATAGGTACAGATGATGTGGATCAAAGTACATGCTGATATAAACTCTGACCTGGTAGTCGGTTGATGAGCCAACTTAACTGCTTCTTGGAGATGTTGGTCCAGCTCAAGTCCAGAGTCACGGGCTGTCTGCGAATGATCCCACTTAACATGAGAGGTGTGATGGACTTACAACGTTTCAGATCGATACGAGTCCATAACCTTTTGTCACAGCACCTAAACAGATATTAGATATTACTTCCTGCCACACAAATTCAAAATTTTAATTGTGCACCGACAATAAAATGTCACTGTAAAAAAAAAAATCATATCAGGATGTTTCAAATTCTGAGCTTCTCTTGTGGCCTTTGAAGACCATAGGCTGTTCCATTTGTCATTTTATAGTTAAAAAGGGTGCTTATAAGCTTACCATGCACCCTCGACAGACAATTTTACAAAGGCTACATCACCACAGCCTACACTACTACCCTACACTCCTTGAAACATTATGTCATGGGAATGACATAATCATATAGAGTCATATATCATATTTATATAGAGTCATATAGAGGCTGATGGTGGCATTTCGAACAGGGCATAAAATAACCAATCAAATATAAATAATTAATAAACAAGATGTGATAAACAATTTTTTAGGTCATTCTCACCAGCGATTCCAGGTCCGGCACACGCGCATACACACACAAAGCTCACGGTGGCTCAAGTGACTAAAGATAGCCAACCAGGCTTCTCGAGGAGCTACGTGATTACGCCCATCAGCTAGAGGTAGCCTATCAGGTGGGGGGCAGATAGGAGGTGGCCGGATGACATGCCGCTCCATCTGCACACACTTGGGAGGGGAACGTGCAGGAAGTGGCCTGACTGCAGGTGAACTGCGGTTCAGTCCAAGTGGGGTGATCTGAGGTGGGTAGAAGTGCCGCAGCTCCCATGATGTTCCATTCATCTCTCTTGCTCGTAAGTGTGGTCTCTCCCCCCCTCCGTCTCCACCTCCACTTTCTACTCTTTCTCCTCCTCCACCATTCCCTGCAGTTCCATTCCGTAAGCCTCTCTTCGGTTCCTCATTCTCACTGTCCTCTGGTTCACTCTTCAGTGGCTGCTGGTTCTCGTTGGCCAGCGAATGTTCAGTGCGACGGATCTCCATGTTAAGCTGTTTGCTGAGCTCTGCGCTGAGTTGTCTGTTTGGGGGCTTGCGACGGTGCCGCTTCGCCCGGACTCGTGGTGCCTTTTCCTGAGTCTCACTGCCTTCACTGCTGGGGCCTGCCCTTGGGGAGCTGCAACGCGACGCATCACTCTCCAGCGACAAAGGGTAGTTCTTCAGCATAGGGCTGCTGTCTCGACCTCGTTTGTTGTTACCGTCTTCCTCCTCTTCTTCCTCCTTGTTTTCTTCATGATCTTCTTCTTTTCTCATGTTGCTATAGTCCTTTAGGGATCTGAAAGGTGGATCCCTCTCGTCCCACCTCTCTTCATCTTGCTCCTCCTCTTTTCGCACTGTGCTGTAGTCTTTCTTAAATGAACGGCAAGGTGGTTCTCGCCTCTCTTGCTTCTCTTCCTCCTCCTCCGAGTTATCTTCCTCCTCTTCCGTTTTCACATGAGAGAGTTTGGGAATCAAAGGCTCCTCTAGCCTCCAGGGCTTCTTCGGCTGTAAAATATTATTTTTCATGTTATTTCAACATTATTTCATAAAGCTATAGCAGATTTTATTGTCCAAAAGGTAGACAGGAAGGGAGGAAGTTACCTTCTTTTTGGTACTAGCCTCCTCCTCTTCTTCTTCATCATCATCATCAAATAATTTCCTCTTCTTCCTCAAAAAGTTGGGCACCTCAGATCGTGATCTTGGCAGGCCACTGGGGCTCAAGAGTGGAAGCAGACGTGAGGGTAGATCCTCATTCTTCAGTCTGGGGGTCTCCTCCCTATCAGTTTTCCTCTTGACTGATGCTGCTGCCATAGAGGTCTGGTCTCCGTCCTCTTTACCATCACGTCCTGCTTTCTGTTCCCTCAGCAGGGAACCTGGCAGGTTGGATGCATACTTAAACCCTGGGCCCCGTTTTTGCTTGCAGGCCAAAGAGTGGCAAGAAAATACAAAAGACATCTTTATACCTTATGAATGTCATTAATAATCAGTTTGAATAGGTACAATGTATTACCTACATGTCACACATTGCCTATATAAATGTTAAAACATGTCAGAGCTTGCATTAAGAGCTGTGGCTTGACAGCCTGTCAGTGGCAATAAAAGTAATACTACAGGTTCTATTTGTGTTTTAATTGCATGTCGCTCTAGTTTGACAGTTTCCTTATGTCCTTGTCATTCAAACAAGAAGTGAGAAACTCAAGCTGTCAGAAAGTAAAGAAATCAGTGCTTAACTGTTTACACCATTATTATGTCCCTTTTTGTTATACAAGCATATTTTTATAAATGTATATTTTTCTCCAGATATTTTCCACCCCCTGCCAGGAAGAATCCTGCAATGCAACTTTGTACTGAATTTCTATAAAACCACGCTAACACTGTTCCCCAGATACTCACTTTTCCAGTTTTCCCAGCATAGTTGCATTTAGGACATTCCCAGCAGTTAGGAAGTTCATCGTTTACCACTCCAGCAGCATCCTTCACCTGTATTGACAAGAGGTTGTTTACAGAAGACCCAGAGAGGTCCAGAAAGTATTTAACCTGCTCTTGCTAAGTAATGTGAATACAACACCCCAGCACACACCAAAGAGGAATTTAATGGTTTTAAATACTGTCAGTGCACACCCACTAACAACAAACCTATACACTATTTTGCATGTACACATGAGGAAACACTATACACTATTTTGCATGTACATGTTAGGTAAGTGGTTGGGGTATAGGTCAATTTGTCTAACCTTGAGACAGTTGGGGTGGACAATCTCGTTGCAGATGGAGCACTCCATGAGCATGGCATTGAATTTCTCATCTTCATCGTCTAGTGTGTCTTCTTTACCAGCCTCACCACACACCACACACACCGCTGTGTGTGGCAACACAGGCTGTGGAACAACACGACAGCATGTTTACCAGTGTATCAGCATCGCACATACAAACCCCTCACTTTTAATTGACCTTTGATTGCCATAAAGCAATAAAGCATGCAATATTTTCAATATGTACCAGACATTACCACAACATTACATTCACAAAATTATATTTTCATAAAATTTAAGAAGTTGTATTTAATTAGATTAAAAAGGTGTTAAGTGGACAGGTTAGGGTATGAATAAATGCATGGAATTCTGCCACTTTGGATCTCCGTGCTGGCTGTTTATTTGTGGTTAGAAATCTGATGACACTCACACAAAGACATTTACTCTTCTCTTCTTCACTTACTCTATCATTCCTTTGACAGGATCAACGGAATCAAAGGCTTTAGATGATTTACATTTTTAACCTAAACGAGAACTTCAGGTTTCACTGTTGTGCTTCTATTTTTGCCTCCATGAAACCTTTTCATTACCATCCTCTCATATAGGTTTGTAGAGTACTTGTTATTTTAAAGCACTGACTTATCATTGATATAAAAAGATGTAGCTCATTCTTCCTTCTCAACTCTGTACCCTCTCTGACCCTTCAGTACATAAATCATCTCAGTGTCTGTCTGGATTTCCTGGTTCCTGAGTTCCTGGATTTCTTACCGCTATACACTGCCTCATTATGCAAGATTGTTTCATGCGACCAGGCCCTCCAAACTTCTTCATATCTTTACAGAAGTGACACTCTCCACATTCCGTCCGAACACACGCCTCACACTTCCGACAGCGTGTACGCCTGCGCCGGGCTCCAGAGGAGGTTCGGTTAGACGGCAGCTTGACCGCTGTTGCGGTGGATGAAGAAGGAGTTGCTGCTGTTGATGCAGCCATTTTGGATTTTGGCCGGTTGGGTAGCCGTTGCTAATGGAAACAGATAAGAAAATATTATTGTTTTTGAAATATTACTTTTCAGAATTGATAAACTACAGCCTCATTATGTAGACTTAAACATAATTGCCTGTTGCCTTTAAAACGCTTAAATATCATCTAGTACAATGACAAAATTAACGTAAAAACAACAAAAAATGTCTTGCATTGAACAGTTTGTAAATCAGGACGTTTTTCTACAGCAGTTTGTAACAGCCCATGTTTATTTTGCTTCTATTTTGTTTATATTTCTGTTTTAAATGAAAAATATCATGTCTGTTTATATAGAATGTCTTGATCATTAAAAATACACTCCCTAGGTGTGCAGCAATGTAGTAAGAATGCATTGCCAGACATGCTACACCTGTCACAGTACCATATTGGACCTATGATGTACTGACAAAAAAAGCAACATACTCAAGTTGTCAGGTCAAGGTGTCATACTCTAGAGACAACTCACAAATAACAGCCTAATTCACAATTCTCTAGTATCATTTTTCTTTATACAAATTTAAAAAATGTCAGCTCCTGTGGCCTTATGGGACAGAATTGAGTCCAGTGGTTACGCTTCAAGGTTGGTCATCCATATATTGTTTATACTTAATGTATTGGACATACTACTTATATTACTTGTACTTCCCACGTTACACACATTTCTCAACTGATGTTCTGCTTTTTGGCTAATATGTAGTAGGAAAGTTCACATATGCAAATATGTATATATTCAAATGTAGCGTTGGCCCATTTAATACCATTTGCTTAAAAATACAGTTATTAAAAATCAGCTTACTGGTAATAAAAAGTTTTGTGTGTTTCAGTGCTCTTCGGTAATGACCTCATTCTGTGCTTTATAGCCCCTTTTATATTGTATATTTACCCACCCACAGTCAATCTCTTCCTGTATCAATTTATTGTACGATGGACTTACTACACTTCAAAATCTATGAGATCTTCTGAGATTTCTGCTTATACTCTTGATTCTCTCACCTTTGGGATTTGTTTAGCGCCACCCCACCTTCACCACGCACCATTCTTGCAATGCTGATGCAACCGAGCTATTAGAATATAACCTATTTAAGGACTTTATTACATTAGCCTGCTCTGATATTTGGACTCTTGCACTTGCTCTCTAATGCAATAATAAGCAGCACAAATAGTGGATTCCAGCAAACTGCCTCATAACATCCCTTTGTGGCTGGCAGTGGATTTCTTCTGGTAAAACATGAGATCAGGTAGCAGCAGCAGAGAAGTATTTGAGGTGCTGTAATTAAAATACTGGCTACCTGCCAATACAGATAATGGTGTAGAGGTTAATGCACGTGTCCCAACACACGGAGCAATGATGCTCATGCAGGTTCAAATCTAGCTTGCAACATTGATTGTTGTCAAATCTCTCCACCAGTAATCCAGTTACAGTGTTTTGGTGCTATAATCTTTTAGCGAAAAAAGTTAGGCGAAAGGGATTGTCACAGGTACCAGATGACATATGAGAAAAAATATTTTTTCTGTAATTTTCTGTAGTTAATGCTTAATGCACAAGATAGAGGTATTGCTTAGCATTAATATCTCTTATTCCCATCCATACAATCATTCTAATGATCCCCCTCAATTGTACTACTAAAACCATCTTCTTTTGGCTTTTCTCCATTTCAAATATGTCGTTGTTATCTTGCCTTCCAGCTCAGATAATGAATACAGTACAACACATGCACAAAACTGCAGTGCAGCACTAGAAGTCTGTCCTTCTGCACTGTAACCATGGCAACACAGCAGTTCCTGCTGACTGGTGGAGTAAAGGAAACTGTGGTAAATATAGTCCTCTTCAAGATTTAATTGACTCATAATGGGGAAGTGGTTGATCATTTAAGTTAACATCAAATATTTTTATCACTGCATTTATTTGAAGATCTTTTTCTAGAGCGGTTAAATACTAACATAGTACACAGTCATTTTTTGTTTACAGTGTATGAAAAACAGGATAAAACACAAGAGATCAATAGTGTTATGATCTATCTCCGTTGGATATTTTAAACACAGCACTTAATCCATTACAGTCAAACCCTGGAAACAAATACTGGTACATGACTGCCCTCAAAATCCTACTTTCTTTCATATGACATCATTTCTTTACAACCAAACAATTAGAACACAGTTATTACCCTGACACTCAATTTTATCATAACAAATTCAGGCAACTGCAGAGCAATACAGTCCGCTGCCTAAAGTGCTTACAACAGAGCACAACACTGTTTTGTGCTTGGGAGTGATATATCACAGCTGTGACCTCTACTCTCCTTGTTTGACTGAGGAAGCCAATATGCATTTCCAAACAGGAGAATGCTGCCTCTCTGCCACTATCCTTCAGCTGTCATAAGGCCACCTAAATGTGACTGTCTAAACTCTAATCTCTACTAATGAATGGCGGTTTGGATGGATGGAGCAATGGACTGGTACAACACCAGTTTGTTCAGAAGTCCTCCAGTTTTCTTATACTGTGTGCTGCAGGTGTCACCTTGAGCTAAATGTCACACATGTGGGACATGTTACACACATAGGTGTCTTCTGAATCTAAAGAACAAAATCTTTATTTATGCCACACAACCAGGGCTGGTGGAAATTGTTTTTACAACTTAGTCATAGAATAACTACTTATTACAGGAACATCTCTCTCTCTCTTCGTGACTTGTTCCTTGCTGGGAATAAACCTGAAATCCTTTGGTTACCCCAAGCTTTGATCACAACACTGCACCATCTCATCTGCAGGTAAAGGTGATGGATTACTAGAGTACCGAGAAGTCTCAGGGATCATTCATCAACACAAAAAGAGAACATGGAGGCGTGCAGCCCTACAGATACCTTGGAGTCCAAAAAATAGCTGATTAGACAAACTCAGCTGTTCTTTGCAAAAAAGTATAACGAAGATGCTATTTTCTGAGGAAACATCTGCTAAAATTCTATAATAACTTTTAGAGTAGTTTTAAAAACTATTAAGGACCTTTTTCCATCAGATGGTGTGCCATGCTTCAGGCAAATCATGGCTATGACTAACATGCCCTAGTCCATTCCATCACTCTAACATATCTCTAGTATACACTTTTGTCATATTAAAATGACCCATGATTCTACTTTCTGTAGAATCCACCTTTAGACAAACACACACAAAGACACTATTCTCCTCATACACTCACTCATGTTGTAGATTAAATTAACCACTAATTATCTTATGTACTCATCATCAGAAGCATAAAAACTGTGATCTGATGAAGTGGGTGTGAATATGTTTACTCTTGGGCATCAGTCTAATTCCTGGCACTTGCTTGTATCCATGCCATGTGTTACGAGACACCTATAGGATCTCAATTGAACCAGTAATTTAGCAGAAGAGCAAAAACTGACACCTCTGCAAAATGGAGTGCACAATAGCAATACACCCACAAGTCACTGGCATGCTGAACTTTAGGTGCTTTTTAGGTGCGATTTGTGCATATCCCTTTAATTTTTTTATAGCTTGACCACAAACATAGACATATAAGGAAATGTACCTTTAACTTATAGATTACAACTGCTGCACTTAAACTGGGGGTCCCCATGGGCAGTCGGGCTCTTCTATTGTTTCCCCCATACTTTGCTTTCCCCCTCCCCCAGTCAACTTCAACAGCTTTAGAAACTGATTTTGTGACAGGCCCAACTATACATGACTACAGGGATTTAGAGATTTTATTATGCATACATTGTGTTTTGCTGAGTGCATGTGTCTGTTGTTTGATTGTGCTACTTCCACTTTGTGTCTGTGTGTGTTTGTATCTAACACAAACCATCACATGTACTCTCTTTACTAATCCTATTTTCTTAAAAGTAAAAGGCCAAAAGTTCTATTTACTATGGATTTGGTTTGAGTTTTACTATTTGGTTTGAGTAGCAGTGCATTATGGGAAGAGAACTAAAAGGCAGTATGTTTAGTCATGCTGCTGTTTCAAGGTTTTAATTCTATACCCCTTTTTAAAGCAATTCTTCCCTCACCTAACAGTATAAGGAAACCATATCCCAAAAAGTCTGAATCGTAAAGCAAATACAGCACAGCGTTTTCTCTCCTGTCGTATTGAAAGCCATTTGCATTTCCTGTCGCGTGGAAATCACTTCATTCTTACCTATCAAACTGCTGCTATAAGCCAAACACTACCTCAAAGGAGAGTAAAAAGAAAAACTGGGGGATATAACCGTAGAGAACACACATGGCGACATTTTCCAGGCTTGTATGAGAGGCATGCTGGTACGAGGAAGGGAACCTGAGAAGGCAGTTAATTGTTTGTGTGTGTGTATGTGGAGAGAGCGCTGACCTGTTCGGCTGTGTCAGAGTCATAATCCTCTTCGTCCGCACTCAGTGACATGGCCATGGCTGTTTGATCTCATAGCCAAACAGACAAACAGAACACACGCATGGTTACAACCCCCCACAATACAGTCACTCTCTTTCTCTATTCCACTTCTTCAAACCTTCCCCAATGTCTTGCTCTATTTTTCTTTCCCTCTCCTTTCCTGTCTGGAACAGGCAGCTACACAGGCACACACCAGCCTGCTATCTCATGCATATGCACCAGAAAAAGAAGATGAGGAAAGGGGGGCCATAGCTCAGCCAATCAGAGGCCACCTGGCATCCAGTTACAGGCTTGCCTACAAAGAGCACACATTGTACTGTGGGTTTGGGTGGGAGATGGAGGGGGAAGGGTGTTACTGCTGCACACAAAGGACTACTGACATTACAAGAGAAGTCTTTACCATGTGTGAGCAAGTGCTTGCTCTGCGACCGATTCAGTGGGTCTGATTTTGTCTTCCTTAAATACAGGAAGTTATCGGTTAACCTGGGTTTGATTGTTTCAGTCTGTTTTGTTGTTTTCTGCAGTGCATGCAGATCTCAAACAACAATATTTGTAGGCAGGTTAATGATGGATGCCGATTTGAATGACAATGGTAAAATGCATCACATTTAGAGGGCTGTCAGTCAGAGAAAATCTCAAGTCACATTTAAAGAACTGGCCTTTGTTTTGATCAGCATTTTCGCTAATGTAATCCATTCTGCAGAATGGCAATTGTTTTCTTTATTTCATTTGGGTGAATGTAACTAAACATGCAATAATTAAGTTAAATGTGTAACTTGTTTGGTTAATATCCAAATCAATAGACAGACAGGACAATCTCTGTATAAAGACAACTGACATCTGTTCAAACAAACCAAAAGAGAAAATAAAAATGCACATACCACACAGCTGCTTTTTAGTGTTAATATAGGTAAGTTTAGTTAAACACCAAAATGCAGCTGTGTGGTATGTGCATTGTTTTCTTGTCTTTTCAAAATAAACAAAAAATACCTGCTCTTCTTTATTTGACCAAGAAGATGTCGTATAGACCTACCATGTAGTGTGATGATAGTAGTTCAAGAAAAGACCGTCAGTTGAAGGTATGTCCTTATAAACATTTATCATTGTTTCACCATAACACTAACTGTTGTGGGTTTGATTCCCAGTGGAGCACAAGTACTAATAAAATGTATAACTTTATTGTACTGTAAATCACTTTGGATAAAAGCATCCGTTAAATGCATAAATGTAATGTAAATGTAAATTAGGACAATTAGGAAATTATTTTTTCTGACATTTATGAAAGTTATTACATTTTAACAAATATAAAACCTGGTTTGTTTTATAGAAAATATAATTATATTGTTATTTAACAATTATAATTTAAACCCATCGATGGTTTGACCTGTGGTTATTATGGTCTTACAGCAAATACCACAGTTATGGTTACCAAGCATAAAACTGACACATTAACAGGTAAATTACACATGTTCAGTCTCTTACACCAGTTGTAACAACACACAGTGTATCATCATGTTACACCGCCATGTTGTTGACAAACAACAAAAAGCCCCAAAGAGCAGGTATTGAGATATTACCTTAGTCATTCATCCTATACGGATTCCTGTCAACACTTCAAATCGTACACCTGTTAGAAAAACATACCGTAGTTACAGTGGTGAAAAAGAACAGACTTTTGAAGCAGTCGATTTTCTAGAGGAAATAAACTGTCAACTTCTGGTTCATCTTTGTCGAGAATGAAACATTCAAATGAATAAACAAGTGCATCGATTGTATACATGTACGTCTCGTGATATCATAATTAAAGTCAAAGAAATAAAAACATCAAAGCAATTGGCGGTTTAAAATCACTCCCAAATAATAAATAAGGTTAAGGACTACAGAATCCATAAAACTTTAGACCTGAAATGAATTGCAGCGATGCATTGTGGGCAGTTTGAGCTGTAGTTTTTCTTGGAAGAGCAGAGTCTGTGCAGAGTAACTGAACCGCGACTGTAGTAGTTTTACAATCTGAGCATGTCACATAAGGTCGAAGGGATCCGCCGAATGTATAAAAGGTAATAAAAAACACAAAGACGGTCTTAGTCTATATAATAAGGACATTTTTAAAACTTTTGAACTGCTATCGAAACAAGCGCAATGAGTTTGAACGAGCACTCGCTTCAAGCTTTGTCATGGAGAAAACTTTACTTGAGTCGAGCTAAACTCAAAGCCACCAGCCGAACCTCTGCTCTACTCTCCGGCTTCGCTATGGTGAGTTTACAAGAGAATATGTGTTGTGTTTTCTCTAAACGACAGACTTACATTGTTTGGAAGCCCGGCAAGTTTTAAGAAGTTAATGCCGCACTTGTAATATGAGGCACGACATGTCAATCACTTTGATGTGCAAACGGCACCTGTCACGGATAAAGCGCGATCAGTGGGCTCTGTCTGTCATTTAGCGCACGGTTTTCAAAGCCTGGTAATAGAGCTACATAAAGACTGTACATTTTTGAGGTTTCCCTTGTCTGACCCACCCATTTTAGGTCCAGAAGTGCCCCGCTAACGAGCTGTTGAGTTGAATCAGGTGTGTCGATGTGCCTCCATATTTAACATGAACGTCTTATCAAGATATACGTACTGATATTTACTAAGATTGCTCTAAAATTTCTTATAACATTCCAGGCTTAAATAAATTGTCTCTTAGATAAAATGCCTTGTACAGTTTACCATGGTGTATTTGCTTTCCACCAAATGTAGTTATTACAATAAAACTGATAAAACGTGGTCATAACCAACATTGTAATTAACATTAACTGTAGTAACGGTGGTATTTTAGTAGAAACCACGGTTGGTTACCACAATGGAAGTTTGAAAGCGGCCAATATCATCATAGTGCCAGATTTCCGCTGAATGGTAGATCTCAAATGATGTTAAAACCATCATGGCAACAGGAAATGTTTCCGTTTTAGTGTTATGTTAAGTGTTATACGGTTATATCATGCAAATATAAAAGCTAGTGTAAAAACTAAAAGAATTAAAGATTATCTGTCCCTTAAGGATATGTTTATTTCAAACATAAAAAGAAAAAATATGTGGTTATCTTCGTGTAAACCTTAGTATGCAAACTTCTTGTCCAGACAATGTACTAAAGTGACATATTAGGCCTTGTCTTTTCCTAAAGTAATACTGTTAAGACAAATTTGAAACGAGTGATTTATGTACATTACAGTAATAGTATGTTGGAATGTTTTAGGATTGCTCTTTTGCTGTTTTAAAATGCTTTAAAATACCTCACAGTGCATGCTTGGTGTTAAGTGTATCTGTATATTTAATGGCTTTGTCAGCCATAACAATTTATATGAATGTTTTTTGAATTTGTCCTAAAAGATTAGGGTCTGTTTTATTGAGCGTGTAGATTTTATTTTTTAGATTTATAAAAAAATAATAAGTTTGAGGAAATGTGTCCTAACATACTGTAATATTTTTTAAGCTGTTGATTATTCTGTGGTTAGACTTTCTTGCATCACAGGAAATATGAATAAATAGAGGAAACTGCATTTCATAAACTGTTCTTAAATTTAAAGATCTGTGTCAGCCCACTTCGGTTAATTTTTCAGTTAGTGATAATGACTGGGCCACTTTTATTGACAAACAACAATTTAGTTACTGAACAACTGAAATAAATTAATTGTCTTTGTATGTTATGTTGTTCTGCTGGGTGTGAGTTTTAGTTGCTAGATGGCTAATGATTTGAGCTGCAGACACAAATTATGATTTTAATACTTTTTGTATAGGCTGGTTTAGATAGAGACTGACAGTCTGTAGTCGTTGCAGATAGAGACTGACACATGAATATTACTGTAACAGTAAAACATAGCTGTTCACTTTCAGAAGCTGCAGTGATGCTTTCTTTTCCCAGAAAGAATGTGAAACAAATGTTGGTTATATATTTTCCAGTTTTTAAATATAATTTAATGTAATTTAAAGATTTAAATTTTTTACAAACTTATCGCATATTGCATAATTTAGCAAGTTATCCTATGTCGCATTTGTCTTCAATATCATGCAGCCCTAGTTGTCAGTGTGGTCCTTTTGCTGCTATGGTAACTGCTGATGTGTTTTTAGGTGGCTATGGTGGAAGTCCAGCTGGAGGAAGATCACAATTATCCTCCTGGCTTACTGATCGCATTCAGTGCCTGCACAACAGTGTTGGTTGCCGTCCATCTGTTTGCGCTGATGATCAGCACATGCATCCTACCCAACCTGGAGGCCGTGAGCAACGTCCACAACCTCAACTCCATCAAAGAATCGCCACACGAGCGAATGCACCGTCACATTGAGCTGGCCTGGGCTTTCTCCACCGTCATTGGAACCCTTCTCTTTCTTGCGGAGGTGGTCCTTCTCTGCTGGGTGAAGTTCCTTCCTTTGAAGAATAAAAAGCCAATTCCTACCGAGAATGTAACCGGTGAACCTCCAGGTATAAGCCCTGGAGAAGCTGCAGCCATCGCCTCTACCTCCATCATGGTGCCCTTCGGCCTGGTGTTCATTGTTTTTGCTGTGCATTTCTACCGCTCGCTGGTAAGCCACAAAACAGACCGTCAGTTTCAGGAGTTGGAGGCTCTGTCCAACATCACACGGCTGCAGAATCAGCTGGATCACAGGGGAGAGGCCTCCAACATGCAGGCTTCTTCTGCACATTTTGCCTAGTAAGGCACTGTAGTTGAGCTACTGAATCTTCACAGTATAAGACCGCTATCACTAGGTATGGACTCTAGGTGGTGAGAATCAGAGTTTTTATCATTTGATAGTAGTATTACATTATGTTGGGCTACAGTGTGGTACATTCAGCCATTTTTGATGTGTATAAATACACAATGTATTGTGATATATTACTTTTTCTGTTTTATGTGAATGTACCAAGACCTTGCTATGATACCTACATTTTTCATATGTCCAACCCTAAATGAGTAGTATCTCAAATTTTATATTTATAAAAATAATAGTGCATGACATCAGTGTATGATTCAGATTCAAAAGAATGTAATTTATTCCATCTTAAAGATTTTTACACTTGATTTGAATCTGTTTTTACTGACAGAATATACAGATAGACCCAAATGCATTGTAATCACATTTGTCAGTATTATAAGAACAAATGTTTCCAGCAGAGAAAATATCATTTACAGGCAAGTCTTAAGTTTAAATACTTGCATAGTTTAAAAGGTGCCATTAAATGCCTTGGAAGTTGAAATACTATTGCCCTGGAAATTATGTTTTAAAATGTGTTTATTTAAAAATGTAATTGAAAGAAACACTCTGTTGCACCGTGTATCAGTTTAGTGTATCAGTTTATCTTGTGATTTAAAGAATAAAAAAAAGCTAGGTCTTTTTAACAAAAATATTTCATGATTCAACCGAATGGGATTTTGCAGGTGACATCATTTTAGTCAGCTATGTGCTCAGGCAATAGGAAAAATATTACATAGCTGCTGTTTAAGCCATCAAGACCAGAAGTACTGCTGTTCAGATAGGGTTATTTTGCTTATGACTGTGGCTGTAATACAAACAGCACAAAAGCATCTCCCTGATTATTCTATTGTATATTGTATTTGGTCTTTTCTTGCATGTTTTGAGTGTGTAAATACAAACTATAAAAAGTATATTAATATTAAAATATTAAAATAAAAACTAATTTGAGAGATTGTTACAAAATTGGTCGATACAAAATTGGAACACTGGAATAATTTGTTTACATGCATAGTCTTGTATTATAACAATTTGTAACATATTTTATAGGTTTTTGAAAATTACTGTTATAATAAAGTTAAAATAAAGAAGACATTTTCAGCCTATTTGGGAGATACAGTGGTCCTTTAAAGCATTTGGGTATTAGCAATACCTAAACACATAAAATGTGTAAATGTACTTTGCGTTATACAACATTTCGAACCAAATAACATTTATTTGAAATATGCATACCTTAAACAATCTTTTTAAGTAAAAAGCAAATTAAGTTTGTTAGGGTATAAAATATAAGACAGTAAAATATATAATAAAGTATAATAAAACAGTAAATATATTGTTCAAAATAAACAAAAAATGTTTGGGCACTGACATTAAAGGAACATATTTATGTAAAACCCCTGTGAACTTGTTTCCAAATGATTTAGTATCATGCGTATGATACACTATAGCTTTTGATATTTTGAAACCCCTATATTTTTTTATGTTTTAAATTAATCACAACACCTGCCTTTGTGTGTATATATCTATATATTCTGATATTGCAACAGTTGCGTAATGTTTTATATTGTATTGAATTCTGTATACATGCATAAATGTATATATTTGTGTGCTTTTAACTTATTCTGTCACTACACCTAAATCTATGGTTGAGAGAACTGGCTTAGACATAATTAACACATGTAAACACTCAACAAATGGCTAAATGTGTACTGTATAATTTCTGAAACTGGAAGGATTTTACTGGTACGACACATTTTGTCATGTAATTTTGGTTTCAGTGTTATTATCTGGGGAGGTAATTCTGCATGTGTACAGGTTGTTGATCATGAAAATAGAAATATCACAAAAAGGAATGTTTTTGTGTATTAGAATTTCAGTGCATCATATTTTTGTAAGTTTAGTCAGAAACTTCCTCAACTTTTAAGTGTTTAAGATATCCCTGCATTTGAAATGTTCTATTTTTTTCTATGAATCTTGGAATACTTTTCATGAATCAAGAATACTTTTGCTGGTGTTCCTGGTTAATTAAATTCATTTATGGCATCCTTCAACAATCTCTTTTTTTTTAGAATTATTTGTTTCTCTGTGCCTCTGTCAAGTACTTCAAATCAAGAATGAGGTGAAAAATAAAAATGTATTAAGTGTTCTGACTCTGTTGAATGAAACTGTAAGAGTAGAAGCACAGAACAAGCGCATGGAGGCTTTCAGAGAGCCCATGCCCCCCCTTGTGGAAGACAACTTGCTAGATAAGTTATAGGGTGTTGTAATATATTGTCTATATTGGTAATATAGACAAAATAAAATCACATTTAATAACTAAAAACAAAACACAAATACATTTTAAGTGTTCTGTATAAACTACAAGGGCAATGAGCATTTACAGATTTTGCATTTATATTTGCAATTACATTTCCAAAAAATTTGGAAAAGAAATTTGATCAAGGATAATTGGAAGCCATTGTAAGAATCACCATACAACTCTTTATCTCATACATCAACTGCAAATACTTCAAATCCAAAATGAAAGTCCTGTTACCTGAATTAAAAACGTTAGTCATTATTGTAATGTATTACTTATGTCAGAAGATGGCGACGGTGATCAAGTTCATATTGGGCAAGACTTTTAAATGACCTCAGTACTATATATTATATATACGTAGTACTATATACTATGGCATATTAGAAAAGCTGGCAAAACCTCATGAAAATTGATAGCCGTAACCTGTCTGTTAATAATGTATTTTCATGAAAATAATATAAATAACTTTTGCTGTTAATGAATGTGAATGACGTTCATAGAGGATCATCTCTCTCTCTGTCTCTCTCTCTCTCTGTTTCTGTTCACTTCCCATCCCTCTGTAGCTTTGATGGGGTGCCATGTATCTCTCACACTGGAGGTCTTTTCATTTGGAGCACCTGTCAGGAGGAAGTGAGGATGGTCATTTGTTGTTACAGGCAGGAAATTCACAGCAATGGCTAGATGAGGCAGAAGTGTTTGTCTGTTTGTGCATGTGTAAAGACATAAAGAGGTGAGAGGCAGTTTTAGAATGAGGTGTTCGAAACAACGTTTCCTTGAGTGAGGGAAGACTAAAGTGAGCTTCAGCATTTGAAGGTGCCATATAGGTGCTTATTTTATACTGCCAAAACTAAGGCAGAATCACATATCCTTTAATGGGAAGGCAATCCCAGAGTGCATTTCCGTAAGTGCATTAGAAAAAATAAATACAATATGGTAGATGACACAAACATTGACTATTAATAAACATTTATTTTATTTATAAAGTGAAAATGTTTAATGTAATTTAAAAGGACTATTTTACATGATATTTGTGTGTGCTGTTTTTTTTTGTGCTTATTAAGTATCGCACCTTTAGCTTAGCAACATGCTAATGTAAAACTCATTAACAATCACTTGCAAATTGTGTCTCCCATGTGGGGCCTGCAGCTTATCAGTTAATTGTAAAGTTGCATGACAGTTAGGATATTCCGTTAGAAGGCAGCTGTCTGTGTAGACAGTAGGTGATAAAGCAGCTTACTAGGTTTTTAAACAGTTTAATTAGGAAGGCAGAAGAATGGAAAAGCACAAATTTTGTTTGTTTGAACACCTGTACATGAGTGTGTGTTGGAGTGTGAGGCCGGATCTGGATGTAGGAACGACTCATCCTTCCTCCTGGAGGTACAAAGAGGTCGTTTAGGTGCCTGTGAGAGGATGGCATTGTGTGTGACTGACCAACCCTGGCTGTCCGTTTGGGAGCTAAATGATTCTGCTGTCACTGCCAGTCCAGCTGGGTATTCATGCACACACACACACACATATAAACACACTATATCCTCCCGCCAAAATCAACATCGGATGCAGTCACATCTCCCAGTGGCAAAGGAGATGAGAGACATTCTGTGGATATTCCTATCATTCACCTTGTGTTCAACCTGTCAAGGGAAAGAAACATTATGTGTCTCAGACTGTAATACTTATCAAATTAAGTTGATGTGCTTAGTTTTTCTTTACTTTAAGGAATAATGCACCCACAAATATTTTTGTTAAAAAGGTAAAGTTTTGTTATCATTTATGCACTGTTGTGTTGTTTTAAACCCATTTGTTTTTATTTCTTGTATGTAACATATAACGTAAAATAAAATAAAAAAACAATGTGTATTACTTGAAATGGTTGGATCCTGACCTAGTTGTAGCATCCTGGGGAAACAGCATGTTTAAACTATTAAGAAACACAATGTGAAGGAAAGACTTGTCTGTTCACAGGACTTCGGAGACTCACTCCTCCTCATCTTATCACAAACACAGACATACACACAGACTGCATCACACACACAAAGACATGTTTACACACATGGACTGCATCACACGTACAAAGACACATTTTACACACATGGACTGCATCACACACACAAAGACATGTTTACACACATGGACTGCATCACACGTACAAAGACACATTTACACACATGGACTAAATCACACACACAAAGACACGTTTACACACATGGACTGTTACCATCAAAAGCATGTTTTTTTTGTTACCTGACAAATAATGTTTTTACAGGGTGGTTTATTCTGTTTTTCTCATGAGTTGCTTTACTGTTACTTACAAATTGCTCTGAACTTTATTGAATGAAAATCAGTGAAAACAAGTTTAGTCAGCTTTTGTCAGCACTTCAATTGGGGGGCCACTTTAGTCTTTGCCTCTGATCTGAATTCACACATAAACAGGTTTGGTCGTCTCTGGGTGTGGTCAAGGGGAGTATATTTACATTCACCAACTCACTTTAACTTTGGTTTTCACGTTGTGTAACAGGATCACCAACATCATATGTATGTGTGTATTGGTTGTCTCTTCCATTATAATGGATATTACCATTGCCACAGTTTTAATTGCTAGGATGTTTGGTTGGTTGCAGTGGCCAGTCAAAATAAGAGGCAGCAGAGGAGAAAATCGTTCTCACCCTGAGAAACATTATAAAGCAGGTTTGACCCCTTAGACTTGCCATACAAGCTTAGATGGTAAACAGAACAGCTAGACACAAATATGAATACATGAATAAAAGATTTTAGACACCTGTGTAAAGAGAGTGTGTATGACTTGTGTGAATGTAGCTTGTAATATTCATCTCCTAAAAAGGCTGAAACACACCCAACAGTAGTGCATCAACACACACACAAGAAAAACATCAATACTGCAAAAAACGTAATTAGTATCAGTACTTTTGTCATGTAAAACAAAACTGCATATGCTATTATGATATGTGAATTGACTTAAGTTTAGCCAGAACATTAAAGTTCCCCTTGAATTTTTCAGAACACTTGAACACTCTGAAACACCTTGAAATTTCTACCTTTAAATCTTTACCAAGCCATAAATTAGTACATGGAATTTACACAGACATTCAAAAACAGAAAAACTGTTATGCTTGCCAGACATGCCGTTTATTCCACATTACTTTATTCAAAAATTGTTTTGTTCTTTAAAATATTTGTCATTCTTTTTACATATA
This sequence comes from Botia kubotai, assembly GCA_036877585.1. Lineage (NCBI taxonomy): Eukaryota > Metazoa > Chordata > Actinopteri > Cypriniformes > Botiidae > Botia > Botia kubotai. The sequence continues at coordinate 17,536 of JAZGTI010000842.1, read as the reverse complement.
ATTTATCATAATCTTTTGAATGTTTATTTTACTCCTCTGTCTTGCTCAAGCTGCTAACAAAAACTATGAAAAATGATTTTTTTAACACTTTACTGTAGTACTACCAAATTTTTCAACACCATCTTATATTATATTCTGTGAAATACCTCGGAATATTATGTAAATACCATGATACAGGAATATGGTAACCAGACATTACCCAGGTACAGTACGTCAAAATACCATGGTATTACCAGCTCATACTATCAATGTACAATAGTAAGATCTAATACACATGCATTAAAAATCTAAATATCACTCTTTAGCAGTGACATAATCAATACAAAACAATAAAAGTAACTAATTATAGATACGGAAACACACACTCTTACGAATAACTGCTCTGTAGTAAAGTTGTCTCTGCTGCTCCACAGCTCATTACAGCTTGACCATCAAAGGAGGAAAACTCACAGTAAACATCAAAAGAGCCTAAACCACAGGAAAGAGAAGAGCTTAGAAAAACATGGGTTAAAAGTTGTGTTTACAGTCAATACAAAAAGTGTGACAAATATGATGACAGACTACTGGGTTTCAGAAATAGAAAGGTCCAACTTGGAAATGAATGAGTTAGAAAAAAACGATATTCTATTTTGACAATATAAAAAAATTTATTTAAAACCCGTCTGGCTTAGTTTATATGCCAAAGGCACAAATAATTCATCTGTAAAAAGCCGCAGTAAAGAAACACAGATATTCTGTCTTAATTTCCCAGTGTTCTCATCTCCGTCAAGACAGTTGGTTAACACTCGCATACATATCAAATTCAGGAACTAATGCATTACACATTTGTTTTCTGTCACGCAGTAAAGGGAAACTCCAGAACTCTTTTGTCATTTGTATTTTGTATGATTCTCTTGCCTGTATGTCAGTGTGTGCCTTTCAACAAGTCACTTATCAATATGGCCTCTGTGTTTTGATAAGTGGCTCTATTGTCGAATCTGGTGTTCAGCTAGACTGAACACACTGAGTTATTAACTTCACTCTCACAGTATCTGTCTTTCTGTGTGTGCCTGTGTGTGTTTGCAGTGGGAACAATTGATGTCTGTCTGTCCTTAAAAGTGGAAGAGGACTTGATTTGACAGCTGGATTATGTTTGACATCACTGATAAAAACCACAGCAGAATAACCAACATACTCACATACTGTATCCACGTGTACGCAAAACAACTATCTACATACAAATATTTATTTATTTGTTACTTAGTTATTTAAATAATTAAATTCAGTGGTTCTTAACTGGTCTAGCTTCTACTTTCTAAAGGACAAAAATTCTGTAGAATTTGATTGGATGAACTGCTTTTGACGTCAGATATAGCAAGAATTTTCTTCCATTTAAAATGTCTTTTTATTTCTTTGCTCTTCAAATGATGTGTGTCTTGGTATATGAGGTGCTCATAGAGAGAACATATTTAATTTTAACATATATTGAGCATAAATGACATTGGATTTCAGTGCACCACACAAATAACAGTAATAAGCCTCCATAAATTAGCATGTGATCTTCTATCACGCTACAAGCCAACATGCTCTTTAAGATCTTTTCACATTTATCTCCTGTGTAGAGATGATACCGACCTCTGTGGGCACTTGGAATGATCATTTCTTCTGCTTAAATGCATACACAATAATAGCCTACTGCAATATTCTAATCGGTACCATCTTAAACCTGTAAAATTCTAAAATCACTGCTAACAAAACACTTGCCTGACAACATACAACTTTCATTCTAGCATTTCAGTACTTCAGCACCTGCTGCACTTTCCATAGGAAGTTTAACCTCAGTCTGACTGTATTTGTGAATTTGCATATCTGACCAAACAGTTCTGAATCCAAAGCCGTGTACTATTGCCCTGAACTCCACATGTTCATATGGACCATACAATAAGAAAGATAATGATTAACTCATTTGGCTTGAAGTCTGCAAAACATGACACTTGTTTTCCCCCCGGACCCAATTAATGAGATAAATGTGGGTTCGGGTGGTGGAGGGATGCCAAAAGAATAGTTGGAGTATGAAATTAGCGTTGTGATTGGCAGGGAAAAATGAATGTTCCAAATAAGCTCATGTCCTGATTTAGTTACTGCAAGGCAGTCCTTTTACATCTGGCAGATACTTTTATCCAAAGCATGTTACACGGCATTCAGCTATGCATGTGATCAGTACATGTGTTCCCTAAAAATCAAACCTGTGATCTTTGCACTGCTGACACAATGCTCTACCAGTTAAACTACAGGAACACTATAACATCAACTTTTATTAGTAATGATTGTAAATGTGTATGCCATGTTGTGTAGTAATCTGTGATACACTCATTGGTGTGTAACACACCCAACAATATCATTCTTTAATCCATTATTGGTTTATTTTTGTAATTGGAAAAGTTGGAATTTATTTAAAAGAGGGCAGCTTTGAACGGATAAATATTGGATTGTAATGATAGTCTTAATTGCTGATTGGTCAAACTATATGCAGGTTTTTAGGCTTAAAACATGGTTGTAAATCTTACATTTTCCATATCACTTTGTTTCAGTCTGCTTTAACTTTATAGTGTTAGGAAAAAAATAAACATATGTACATATAGAAAAAAGAATATATGTGAAATAGCTGCTTTACGTTTTGTAGGTTTGGGTTTCTTAAGGTTTATGTTTTCTGTGATGACATCACAGGCCTGGTTTATCCAGCTAAAGAGATTACTTCATCATATCTCTTTCCCAGACAGTGTGTCTGCCAAAAACAATCTGTACGTATTTATCACGGGAACTCTGTGTCACAAGGGGCATCACCAAGTGCTCAAGTTCACAGTCAAACCTTTTTCACACTTGTTTGGTCTCACTTGCCTACTCGCCACCCCACCCTCTTTGACCTCCAAGATCCTGAATCCTATTGGTCATGTTGGTTCTGTTGTTGCTGGAGTGTGTCTTTATGTGTGTGTGTGTGTGTGTAGTATCCTTTCCCCCTTTTTTAACGGTCATCTTTTCAAAAATGGGTTTTTTTAACTTGCCCAATTGCCCTGTGAGAACAAAGTATCAGCTATACTCAGCATACAATTAAATAAAGTCCATCCTGTTTCATTCTCAGAGAGCAATGGGGCCTCACAATGTCACTGTTCATTAGTTACCATCATTTGACCACATAATGTGTGTGTGGGTATGTGTGTGCTCGGTCCAGTCTTGTCAAACCGGTCTTTAATGTGTGGTCCACCCCACCCATTGAACTGGTTTCTGTTTTATTTCAGATCAGATATTTGACTAGGTTCTTATCAACATTTTAAAGATAAAGTTACACCATCCCTTCATGTTTTAACCAAATCCATGTCTGATGGAATTTGATGTGTGAAACAAAACTATTTGATACATACACACACATACACAGACAAGCATTAATTTAGATACAGTGCTATCAATGTAAACTTTCTCTGAACTGGTATATTGCATATTAATGCATATGCATAATCATTTGGAATGATGCTGAGACGAATTGCATTTAAATGACATATTTAATACAGTAGCAGTAATTAGATACAGAAATTTCAAAAATATAACATGAAATTTCATGTATATATTTATATGTTCATGTAGCCCCCTTCATTCCCTGTTTCCAGCTCTCTTCCTTCTTTTTCCTAGAGACATTTGTCAGCAGCCATCTGTCTGTCTGCTG